>LZPO01066413.1:104057-148613 GCA_001675575.1 Neotoma lepida | reverse complement strand
TCTCTCTCCATGCATGATCCTCAAGAAATTGCCTTAGCCTTATTATCCTTGACTGCACAATAGGGATAATAATACCCACACTTCAATATAAATGCATTAGATATATAATTGATATGTATATACATANAAGCATTGTGATTTCAATGTGAACCCCCCCAACAGGCTCATGTAGTTGAACAGTCGGCTCCAGCTGGTGGTACTCTTTGGGAGGTTGTGAAACTCTTAAGGTTACAGTCTCCCTGGTGGAAGTGGGTCATATCAGGGTATGCCTGAAATTTTATAACCCAGGCCTGTTTTTTGTTCATTCAGAACAAAGAACCATGTTGCTAACAAAAAAAATCTGACAAATCCTTGGAGTGCCTCAAAGTCCAGAGAAGACGATGTGACGTGCTAGACTGACAGGTCACTCCTATGGGAATAGAGAAACTTTGATTCTTTAACCTCATTGAAGGAGGAAAAAAAAAGGTAGATGAAATTAAGTGAAGATCACCATGATGCTGCACACCTTTAACCCCAGCACTTAGGAGGCAGAGGCAGGGGGATTTCTCTAGTTCAAAACTAGTTCAAACTAGTTCAAGACTAGTTTGGTCTACATAGCAAATTTCAGGCCAGCCTGGAACTTTTGTGAAACCCTGACTAAAAAGTAGTCATTGCAAAGAAAAGCAATGGACGTGTTGGTTTTGCNGTGTTTTAATTTTGAGATCTCTGCTCTAGTTCTGTTTCCTTGTCACAACAATCGAGTCAGTAGGAGAGATGCCACCACCTCTTGTTGAAGAGCATGCAGAAGGGGCAGCATCTTCCTGCAGACATGTTNCTGAGTAGACCTGCCCTCCTCATCCCACCTCCAGGTTCCTTCTAGGAAGGCCATTCTTCCTTCCACTGCCATGGTGGAGTAGGGGGATCCTTGGAAAAATACTGCTTTCCTGGTTTCTCAAGAAGCCCAGCTACTTCTAAGATTGNTAGTGTTACACTGCAGAACAGGGACAAAAACACTACAGCTGAAGAATTCAAGGTCAGGTCAACATGAGAATACACTATTTTCCTTCATTTCTGCACAAACTGGGTCCACTGGGACTCCTTTCCTTCNGTCTCTTCCACATAGTCTGGATGGCTACTCCCTGGGCCTGAAGAGCCCCGTACTCCACTGTGGTTGTATAGCCTGGAGCAAGATTTTTCTCACACGAGTATGATGAAAGCTGTGAATGAACAAAGTATGCTGACTGAACAAGAGGCAGTAGGGAGAGAGCCGTGTAATTGTGGCTGCTACTGGGGAGCACACCTCCCGGCTCAGCCATTATTTCTGTCTGGAAGAGTCAGTTAAGAAGCATCCCAAACGTTCCTGCCTCACATTTCACAGCATCCATTTCAAAGACAACACAAGAAAGTCATCACATACTAGTCAGAGGCAGAACTCAACTTACAAAGGAACCCAAGGCATATAGGCCACCATGTCTCTCCCCCTGTTACTCTGCCACCATGTGTCGTCCCCCCCTCCCCCCGTTACTCTGCAGCCTCCTCAGCATCCACAAAGAGGAGATCGAGGCTGACAATGCCACCGGAATCTTCTTAAATTAAAGCAAGTTGCTTTCATCATTTTGTCTGTTTTTGTTTTGGGGGTGAGGTTTACCTGTAGATGGAGAAGTGTGGGAAGAGAGGAGGAAGCAAGGGTGAAGGGGAACTGACTACTCTCCACAGCTAACTCTCTTAGCTCCACTGCTCTCACTTCAGTCAAACACTCGCCTTAAAACAGGCATTCTCGGTGCTGGCAGCTTCACTCTCCTCACTCACTGTCTAAAATTCCACAGAAAGTCGCTTTGGGGTACACTCCGGCTTTTAAAGGAGGGTATTTCCTGAAGTAGTNACTAAATGTCAGGCTTGAGAGCACAATGCCTCAGCCCCTGAGTCCAGGCATTCATGAGGATCGCCTTCAGGAAATGAAGGGAACCATTCCCTCTCCAGTGAGGAGAAGCCAGAGTCANCAAAACGACACAGTTCCTGACTTTATCTGGAGCATGCACAGTAGAGAGCACTCTGGGGGAAAAAAAATCTACACCCAGCCACACCCAGTGAGTTCCAGAGAGCTACAGGGGGAGCTCAGAGCAGTCCCTGACAAGTCCCACTTTTGTACATTTTAACAAGAGTTAAGAACAACTCTCTTAGGAAAATGAAGATGGTGGGTATACCATCTTGAACAACTAAGTTCTAGGAGGATCTGAAGTTCCTATCTTGATGNCCTAGAAGACTTGAACCCATTTATATGCACCTCATCCTTTCCTCAGACCTCACATCAGCCTGGAGCAGAGCAAAGAGAGCCAGGTGACTGTCTACACTACAACATGGCCCTAGTTCCTGTTCACCAGAGCTGCCTTAATGCCGGCCACATACCAAGTGGCTTAAGCCACAGAAAGCTACCTTGGAGATTCTGGAGGTTGAACATCCACAGTAAATGTGTCTCAGGGTTTGCTTCCCCTGAGGTGACCTTTCTGTGGCCTATGGAGGATGCTCACCATCTAGTATCTCCATGTGGTCCTCCCTTTTCATGTTAATTTCTTAACCTTGTCTTCCAAGGAAGCCACCAGTCATCTTGGATTAGGGTCNACTCACCTCTCCAAATACAGTCCCAGTCTGAGGTCCTAAGGTTGGGGCTTCTCTGTGTGAACTTGAGAAGAATAAAATTCAGTCTGTAACAACCATCCACTATCAAGATTGGAAGCAAATAACATAATAGTGAGAGTCAACCAAGCATTTAATAGATCCTACCACTGCTTACAAACTGTTTTATGGGAAGGAAGCATGCTCCAACTTCCAAGTAAACAACTAAGAATATTCATTTATCACTACGAAAACTACAGGCCATCTAGAAATAATCTCTTTTTCCTTGTAGTGTGGCTTTCATTGCTTGAATGAAACCTAACCAAGCAAGATCTAACTGCTTGAGCACCAAGTCTCTTCTCTGGGACAAGTTTCAACATTTTAAAATTCAAAATAAAGACACTTCTGATCAAGAAGATGCCTTTAAGTATTCTTTATTTGCAGATACTGTATTACTTTATGACTGTGNTGGATAAAAGCTGTTTCAGAGTGAGGTGGTGGGTCATCCGAAGGTGGTAATGATTTCACCAGCGTTCACTCCCACTGCACACCAGCTCGAGTGCTCTCTTCATACCTCCTTGCTTCGCAGATGCACTGGCATATGTTTAACTAACAGCAAAACCAAGCAAATCTAAACCANAGCTTTAATCAAACCAGCTTCATACAAACAACTAGAAAATCGACAAGATGCTCTGCCCTCAGAGAGGATAATGTCCTCAGTAGGACAGCAAGGTCTGTCCACAGTCATACTGGGTGCCTTCAAGTTTATTACCTAGAAGTCTCTCTGTATTTTTCCTAAAATTCTTGGATATATCTTTTTTTTTTTAAGTGTTCCTGATTATAAGAAAATTGCTCTATCTTTCAAGGGAAAACACAAAGGAAGCACAGTACCTGGCTACAAAATAAGATACAAAATACAAAACCNTACAATAAGCGACATTATGTGAATTCATATATTCCTTTTACTGCCTACACCTACTGCCTGAAATGCTAGACTGTGGCGATTACCTTTCCCAGGCACTTGAAAGTTTGTAAAGGTTGCAGAGGAAAGCACTTCAGTGTCAGGCCAAGCCAGGTGTGACTCTTGGCCCTGCCACTCCCAGAAAAACCCAGNAAAAGTCACTGCCACCCTTCCCCAAGCAGGGCCTTCCATCGTGTGTACTTTAATAAGGAGAAAACTGAGTCTTAGAGGAAGTCATCACCCCCCTAACCTCAAACAATCAATAAGAACAGCTTCCAGCTACAGCATCTGAAGCCCCCTTTAACCTGAGATGAGTGAGTCCTGGTGAAATGCTTTCATAATAAACAGGCAATAAACCAGCAAAGCCACATTGGCCTNGCCACTGTGGTTCTCAGTAGGCATCACCTGTTTGCTTCAGCAGGAACTGACACCAGCGTGTCTGTCAACTGCTCATGGTTTCTACCAGATGTGAACTAGCACCAATGCAGACTGAGAGGCCCTTCTCGGTTGGGGAATGAGGGAGGGAGAAAGGATGTAATTATGTTTTAATTTAAAAAAAACGTGTCAAAAAATAAATAAACCAAAATGAACAGCTGTGTTCACTGGGATATTTAATTACTGCCAATAACCAATGGAAACAAACTTATTAAACAAAGGTAAATACTAGACAAAGCTACTGTTCAGTATGCTCATCCAGAACCTACTAGAAAATTCTCAGAAACAGTATTTGATCAGAAAAAAAAGTACTTAATTTGAAAACATGAAAAAGATTAAGGTTAATAACTCTTCATTGCTCTTGCTGATAATCTAACATCAATGTAGACTCATAAATGGACATTAATTACTAACTGATGGCTTCCTAAAGAATTANAGAATGAATTATCTAGATCATACAGTCTTTTAACTCAGTCTCCTTTCTTTTCATTCTTCATAGTAACTACAAAGACACTACAAAATAACCTGTTGACTGCTTATTCTGCACCAAACACTAGAGTAAATGCATCAACCCATTCGATGCCCAACAACTGCCTCATGAGTATTATTAGCACCCCATTTTACAGTTGAGAAAAGGTGTGTTAGTTCTATGACTTGCCCTAGGTCCATTAGCTGCTCAGCAGAAGAACCAAGATCTGAATCGGGGCCATCCAGCTCCAGTATAAGTCACTAAGAGCTGGTACTATGTCCCATTTCCTATGACGTTCTTCTCAGCCTAGAAACAGATGCTACTGAAGTTTCTTTTTTTTTTTTTAAGATTTATTTATTATGTATACAGAAGGGGGCACCAGATCTCATTACAGATGGTTGTAAGCCACCATATGGTTGCTGGGAATTGAGCTCAGGACCTCTGGAAGAACAGTCAGTGCTCTTAACTGCTGAGCCACCTCTCCAGCCCGCTACTGAAGTTTCTAACAATGGCTGGTTTTAGCCAGTTAAGTGTGCACTTCATCATAATCCAATCACACATTTTTTTTTCTTATACAAGGTCAATTCTAAACTGGGCAAACTTTTCGCACACACACAAAAGGAGGGTTTCTCTGACACAGCATTTATTAGAATATCCTACATTATTAAGATTCTATTATAGACAAAAGTCAGAAAAATCCCAATTTAAAACTAAAGATTGAAAGATATATTTAATGCAATGTGGAGAGTGAGGAAGAATATTGCTTTAACTCAGTTTGCCTCAAGAAAAAAAGCTAAATATTTAAATTAGAGCATGTGCCAACTTTTTCACTTTTAAAATTTTATGCAAATTCCCATACTATGTGACCCAGAATTCGTTGGAAATACACAAATAACATAAAGATAGAATAATACCCTTTTCCTAATTTCAGCTTTATACTTTTAAAAAAAGCCATTTAGTTCATCATAAATGATTTGACCTACCACTTTCAAACTGATGGTATATTTCTAACTTCACAGTACATTCTGGGTAGCCTGCTGTGATATCCCAGGGTGGACATCAAGACCGGGGTGATGTGAAACGGGCAGGGACATTGGTTCCTTAAACACATGTACTGCAACCCAGAGCTCACTCTCATTAGCTGTAACATAATGCGGCGTCTATTAAAACATGGCTCAGAAATTGCTGCTTGTAGTAACCATAACAGAAATAACTAAAAATGTGTGCTTTGTCAACAGAACCCCTCTAAACAGAACACTTTTAAATTGGTCCATGGGGTGTCAGGATTTTTTAATTTTACAATTCGCTAGCTTTGTGTCTTCAGATGCTAATTTTTTTTTCTCCTAGAAAAGTTAATAAGCGCCTCCACTTAGAGCAGATGGTTCCTCAGGAAAAAGAATATGTGTACAAATAAAAAGTTGGAGAGCAGCTGGCCACATACAGCAGATCTGGTGGTTCAGATTTTAAATACCTGTTATTCTNGTTCAGATAAAAATAATTCTAGTCACTTAATCTCCTGCTCTTCTGAAATATTAATAAGGGGCTTGGGAGAGTCAATATTAAATATAACCAGTTGTCGTCGTGNCATGAATGCTGTTTTGTCTCCATATAAGCAACTCACTTCAGCCATAACAGCTGTAAAANGAGATTTCCTTCTATTAGACTTAGCACTCCCCTCCGNAACTGNGGTGTTTATTTTTTCATGGCTCCTGCACAGGCATTTTTATGCAGGTACTTGTGGTATTTTTCCTTGGAGATACCTTTATCCTATCTGAAAGCATCTCTATGCATAGTTAATGATCTCAGTCTAGTAGAAGTACCTTCCCTGTGGCTGCTCTTGAATCAAGACAGGAATGCAACCACAGGCCTGGGCTCAGAAATTTCCTCGGGTGAACTANTATTTTCAAACAAAAGGTGACTGTGATTGAAAGTTATACATGCCTCAGTGTGACCAACAGTGACAGCTGACCAAAAACAGAAAAGGCCAAACCCACTGGGCTTTCCTCCCCCTCAAGCCATCACTCTGAATAAACTGTGAGTAGCTCCTGCTCTGACACAGATCACCTGAGCTGTCTATGAAGGCTCTCTTCTGGCTTTAGGGAGTCTGCAGGAAGTGCCTACCTCATGGCCTGTGTTCTATCCCTGCCTCTGGGAGTGGCAAAATTTAACTCCAAGAACCAGCATCCTCTGTGAGCATCTCTACCACCAGGCCATGAGAACTCACTTCCCAGGACCATTGATGAGCTCCAAGAACAGCCTACCCCATGCAGGAAGTCCCTCCCACATAGTCATCACAAGAACCCAGACTGAGAACTGGGACCTGACATCTGTGCCACTTATCCAGTGTGTATGAAAGTTCTTCAAAAGAAAGAAGTAGAGTGAGCCTTGAACTGAGTTCCCCCTGAAATCCCCATCCCCAGGAATGGCTCAGTTAGTAGGAGAACTGAGTTCAAACCCCAGAAGTAAAACTGCCCTGAACTTATAATCCCAGCACAGGGGAAAAGGCAGTAGAGGATGACTGAGGCTCACTGGTTAGCCAAAAGAGATTAATTGGTGAACTCCAGGCCAAGATCCAAAAACTCTAGAACTAATACCAGCCTGAGAAGTTCTTGCTTTCTTTCAAGCTACATCATTTTCAGGTCCCTAAAATTGAGGTAATTTATATTTTAAAAACCTATATTTGGAGCTGAGGAGATAGCTCAGTCAGTATAGTGCTTGCTAAGCAAGCATGGATACCTGAGTTCAGATCTTCAGAAGTCACATAAAGAGCTGGGCACAGCAGAGGTTGCCCTTAATCCCAGTGCTGGGGAAGATGGGAGGGTTCCTGGGGCTGGCTGGCCAGCAGTCTAGTCAGATCAGTGAGCTCCAGGTTCAGTAAGAGACTCTGTCTCAAAACCTAAGGTGAAGAGTGAGTAGGAAGACACACAACATAGACCTCTCTGCACTCACAGGTACACACACACACACACACACACACACACACATGCACCATGTATATTTAACCCCCTCCATGCATGTGTGTGTGTGTTATATACATATATATACATATGTGGTATGGTATATATATGTATGTATATGCACATACATATACATTATATATATATACAACATATATGTATACATATACGTATAGCCAGTCTAACCCTAATCAGTGAGATCCATGTCATTAAGAGACCCTCTCTCAAAAAACAGGGTATATGGCAGATATCTGAAAAGGACACCTGAATTTGACATCTGGCTTCCATATGCATGTGCACACACGTGCACAGGGCACCCACACACATGTGCACCTGTGTACATTGACACAGATACACACCAAGAATCATTTAGAAGGAATGCCTTTTGAAAAGCAGCAACAACCTAGGTTCATGAAAATGATCAGCTTTCTTCAAGAGTGAAGTAAAAAGTCTGGCCCATTCATTCTTCCCCAGAGCAATCCCTGGCCTTCTGAGCACGGGGAACTGCACTTTTGAGGACAGAAAGGAGGCACGGGGAAATTGTACACAGAGGAGCAATGTGGGATTCATCCACTATCCGGATTTCTCTTGGTACTGAGTAACAAGGATTAGAGAGGTACAAGACTGGATAAATGGGGTGCGTTGGTAGTCACTGTAGAATAAAAGGGGTGCGTTGGTAGTCACTGTAGAATAAAAGGGGTGCGTTGGTAGTCACTGTAGAATAAAAGGGGTGCGTTGGTAGTCACTGTAGAAATTGAGCTAGAAAAGCAAAGGACAGTGGTAGGAATACCAAGAGAGATTCAGAAAGATATGAAAAGTTAAACAAGCTGTTATGACAGACNAGATATGGGCGAGCAGGTCACAGAAACGAGGAAAATTAATTTACACTGATTTAAATGTATGCCATTGTTTCAAAGCAGAATGTAGTTTACCCCACCTAACTACAAATTTAAATCCCAGATGCCAAAAGCCTCCCCCAACTGCTAAAATTTCTTCTAAACCCAAATTCAATTATTTTTAACAATGCAGTTACTTCAGGTTTTACTGTGAATTGGGCTCCTGTTGAATATTAATGTCGATGATTTATAAACTACAAATTTATCCTTTATGCCACACATAATTGCAGCACTGCAGTTCCAGAATTATGCTCCTTTCAAACCTTTTACATTTGAAAATTATGCTCAGTCAATGCCGAAAAGGCTAATGGAGACCGCTCACTCCAATGACAGCCTGTACATCAGAGAAGGGGGACGGCCTTCCATGTGTTGCTGTGTTCTAGAAAACAATCCCTGTGGTGTTTGTTCTCCTAATGACAAGAAGAAAGTCATTTGTGGAAACACAGCTGTANTTGAAGAACAGTGCAGATTCACAGCTTCGATGATCTTGAGCAAAGATGAATTAATAGTTTGGGGGTCATGGGAACAGCAAGAGGGAAATGCAAAGACAGAGTTAAAAAGTGACAGTTTCTACAGAACCAGGGTAAAGGGTAGCAGCAGCCATCCTCCAGACGGGGCAATCGTTCGAGTCAACAACATGAGCCATAATTCCCAAGCCTTCTTGCCCACCAATGCTGGACTTCCCCCAATCTATGAGACAATCAAAGAGGAGTACGGGGTGACTGAGCTGGGGGAACCCCACAACTCGGCTGTGGTGAGGACCACCGTGATCAGCATGCCCAGAGAGGTCGCTGTGCTTGACCATGTGGTCTGGTCCCTGTTCAACGCACTCTTCTTGAACTTTTGCTGCTTGGGTTTCATTGCCTATGCCTACTCTGTGAAGTCTAGGGACAGGAAGATGGTCGGCGATGTGATTGGAGCCCAGGCCTACGCCTCCACTGCCAAGTGCCTGAATATCAGCGCCCTCATCTTCAGCATCTTAATGGTCATTATCTGCATCGTTATCATATCCACCACCTCTGTGGCAGTCTTTCAAGCCTTTTCACAAAGAATGCCACAGTCTGGATTCTAGTCCTGCCCTGTGCTCCACAGCCCCCAGCTGCCCACCCCAGGCTGAGGCCTTGACCCTTTGTTTACCTTACACATATGCAAATGTTCCCTTCATATATCTGTCCACAGTGGCTTCAATAAAGTGCACATGGTGACAAAAAAAAAAGGGACAGTTTATAAAGGCCTTTCCGGTCTACAGCTCCCAGGTTTTCAGTTAGCCAGATCTGACTGGCTAGTTTTAAAAAACTAAAGAAGGAAATTTTTCCATGGAAGGAAGAAGAGCTTTGAACTTAGTGTTATCTCAAGACCATGCCTTTTTACTTTCCTAGCCATCCTAACCATTGGCTCTCAAATCCAGAGGTGTTTGGGACTTCCCACATTGCCAAATCAGTTCAGTAAAAGGAACTGTACTCGGTGCATTTAATTTTTCCCTTCNTACGTGAAACAGCATCCTTCCAATTTCAAACTTAATGGCCTGTGCCCCTTGTATGATCATAAATNCACTGTTTGGGGTTTTGCTGGAGTAGTGAGTTGTTCATTTTAGCATGAGCCATCCAGACGATGTACACTCACATAACCCAAACAGGAANGAAGCAACTTCAAGGCCAGTAGATTCCCAGAGAGTCTAGACACAAGTCTACGCACTCGGGTCTTCACTGACATCTGTCATAAATTGTCAACTTGACTGATGGCAAATAAATATTGACAAGCAAAGTTTGAAGAGCTATTTCCAAAAGCTATTTCCTCCTATTTCTTTCTAGTCCTTTCCATCTAGAAGTCTAGACAATTGAATGGTTTTGGCATTACATGTATTTCAAGGANACAGGATGAGTGCCTAGGGTTACTTGGAGTTTAAAATGCCAGATAAAGGGNAANNCTTGGAGTCTGGGAAAAGAACAACTAAAAGTAGTCAAAATACAGAATTCACATGCAATCCAAGCACACGGCAGTACCCTGGGCTCCACCTCTATGTGTGTTTTGCTAATACAGTGTACCCCAACAAGCCCATACAACCGACACCTCTTCCCAAGTGAGTCTCTTTCCCTTCTTCTGTGTGGAAGGGCTCTCAAAAGCAAGACAGGGACACAGGGGGCGTGTTTGAAACCGTCCAAAGCTGCCACCTCCACTTCTGTTCTCATTGGCTGCCCACCTCTGTATGACTGTCAATGCTCCTGCCGATTGCTTAGAGCCTGTTGAGTCAGGGCTTTCAATTTTTTTTACCAAGATGTCTTCAGATGTAACTAAGACAGTCAATTGAAAGTGATTCAAACTCTCCTAAGAAATGAAGACTAGGCAGACACATGAACAGACAGCTCCAAAAGGANATGGGAATGGTCCTTAAACTTCATTGCAGTGAGTCTAGTCTATTCACTGCACAACCACCAGCCCTATAACAACAGACAAAGTATCAAGAGAAATATATCTATTTAAAAAAATATTTCATTGCAGTCCAGAGCCTTCAGAATACAGAACCAAAGACAGGAGGAAAGCTGCCCATTTTTATGTTGAGGTGCCAAGAATGGCCAGCCATAAAGAAACGAGTCTGGATAAAGCAAGTATGAGCTAAGGCCACCAGATAAAGGGGAGAAATCTAGCAGAGCCTGTCCCTCCAGATTCTTTTTGCCCTCTCAGCATAGCATTCCCCCTCCTTCTTCCATGGGAACAGGGTACAGGGTATGCTGCAAGGCCTCTTGGAATGAGGGTCTTAAGATCTGTCATCAGACAAGGTATGATTTGGAAAGTGTGTCAAGACTTTGTGGCTGGTTTTGGAGCCCAAAGGTTCTATGACCTGCTTTAGGTAANAGGAATTCTTGTTTTCTGTGTCCTGCCCTGGGGTGGGTGGGGTGTGCCACTGGAGAAAAGGTCAGCAAGCATCTTTACTGAAGCCCCCCACTGAGTGTTCTTTGGTTCTGAGTACTTGGTATGACAGGTGCCATTCAAGGGGGCTTCCTTTTCTGAGCCCCAATACAGACACAGTTGAAACCATGCTAAGATACATTCCTTGTTTATCAAATTCACATTGACAACATACCTATCAACATACATGTCAAATTCACATTGACAGTTCACAATGACAACATATTGTGTGATTACCACACACTGTACCATTTCAAGTGACCACTTAAAACACTAAATGTTGACTCTTTTTCTTTAGGTTGACGATACTCTATAGACCAAAAAGTGGCTGACAGCACTTCCAACTCTGCAGCCAGGAGTTATGGATACATTTGGCATTCAGTTTTAACTACCTGAAATTCTCACACACATAGGAACGCAGGGTACATGTACAATCATAATGTTGTCATTAGATAAGTGAACAGAGTCAAGGAAAGTGAAGCAAACNTGGCTACGAATTATTAATTATTCAAAATGGTTTATAAACACATAGAGGTTTATTACTCATTTTTCTTTCCTTGTATATGTTTTCAATCAATTTTCTGAAATTTACAAAAACAACAAAAATGATCATTAAAGTCCCCAACTAGGACAGCTGGTAGAACACATCTTTCATTTTTCAAAATTATTTTGAATTATGTGTGCATTTGTGGGTACAGGCATGAATGCCAGTGTCCTCAGAAACCAGAGGTACTAGATACCCTGGAGCTGTGAGCCACCTAATTAGGGTGTTGNCAAACAAACTTGGGTTCTCTGAGAGCACAGTATATGCTCTTAACCACTGAACCATTTCTCTAGCCCCTTAAAAAATATTTTTATATAGTGCAATATCCAAAGAAAATATACAGATGACCAATTAAATACAGAAAACAACAATATCACTACACTTCAGTGAACTGCAAACTAACAAACAACTTGTCTATTGCGACTTCTTCTACTGATTTATTAAAAAATAAAACTCAGGAGTTAAATATTAGGGAAATAAACCTGCGAGATCCACGGAGCCACAGAGACGCAAACACCCCATCTCTTCTCCACCTTCCCTGCTGGAAAAGGCCCATGCATCTCCTTAGGCCCCTCCTCCTTCCACCTGTGTGTCCTCTCTAGCTTCCTCTCAGTCCTCCAGAAAACTTTATGGTCCACTCCAGCCAGCTTAGTGTGNACTCTGCCTCTCAAACAAAGGTCTGACTCCACTGGCAGGCTCGGAGTCGCAACACAAACAAATCTTCTGCAGCATCTCCCCTTTTCTTTGTCTAAAAGAGAAAGGGTTTTGACTCTAACATAGTAAAACTATATACAGTAAAAACAATTACCAAGTAAAAAATATCTTCACAATGTCCAGTCCATTAGTATTTGGCAAGTTCAAAGAAAATACTCCATTATCTATTCTAAGTTTTGTATCTGATTTATTTTCTATCAGAACTATGGAAAACTATAACTATCTAATCTTCAACCCCATCAGAAACCCAAGAAGGATATAATATTACCTGAGTAAACAAGAAGCACAGTGCAAACAACTTTCAAAACTATAGGACTGACAGAGACATCTAGCTGCCTGGACAGTCACCCAAGATTCCTCTACAATGTTGGGGCATCCATCTTTGGCCTACANGCCTAGAATATCTCATAGACTTTTCTGTGAAGCAGGAATTTTGAAGGGCTGTCCTACCTTGTCTTGGCAAAGTTTGGCAATTGCTTTCTTTTGTGTACTGCTTGTCCAATTTGGACAGATACTGTCAGCAGTCAAGACAAGGGCAGTTTCTTTGCCCAGTGGCTAACTTTGCCAAAAATGAAAGCAAACGCCATATGTAGGCTCTTTGATGCCCATTATCCTCTTTTGAAGTAAGTTAGCGCTGCCAGGANCAGACATGTCTCACTATCATGAATAGCCTTATAATATTAAAATATTTTAAATGCCATATTCTGTAGGTTTGAAAACCACCTATCTATTTAAAATGCATCTCTGTTTGACCTTGAAAGCATATCTAACATGACTATAAGTTTGATTATTATAGATGACTATTAACCTANCTTTCTTTAATATTCTTAGTAGCTTTCAAGGACTAGAAATTTACATTGTTAAATGAGCTGCATAGGTACAATACCTTAAACAAGAATAGAAACACATATACAGTATAACAAAAATAATCTTAAATTTGTATCAATATATAAAAATCCATACCAATGTAAATTATTTGAGACTGGTAGTTGCTTTTTTAGTTTGAGAGTAGATTTTATAATCTACCCTTTTATCCTATCATTTCTATATCTCTCTTTTTTATTTTCAGGAGATCCCTGAATCTAATCTCCTTTGCTTAGTTTCCTCCCTGACCATGACCAATAACAACTTGTAACCAATACCCCTAAACAACGACAAGCATCCATTGATTGACCAAAAACCATCCACCCCACCTCTTGGGAATGTGGGCATTGTGTTCTTAAAATTATTTCCTGTTGTCTGGAGGTGATGGCATCTTTANGGAACCCTGAAAAAATTGAGATAAAGATCAAGTTCTGAGAGAGCTAGCTGTTGTCCAGTCTTGGTGTGATGGGACAGTGCAAGGCTTATCTGAAGTCCTGACTGGAACAGTCTATGATGCTGGACCATCTTAGCTAACCACTTTGAAGTTGTCCTGAGCAGTCTGTAGTCCAAAGCTGATCTTTGGGTGATGTTTGTCAGCTTAGCGGCATTACTACAATCCATATGGATTCATCACTGTGGGCCCCCAACATCCTTTAGGAGACTTTAAAGGTTCCTGTTAGGAATGGTCACGGTTCATTGAAGAAAACTTAAACATTTTAAATGTCATATGCAGCAGATCTTGGAGAGATTATAGGACCATAATCTATTAAATACATCTGGGGTATACAAGCTTAATTCTAAATTACCTGCTTCAGACTCAAGCCTGAAATCACATACAGGAAGCTAGATGAAGCTTTTTTCTAGAATTAGGTAGTACTCTATATGGCCATTAATATCATGACAGAAAGTTTAAATATATATGTGTGTGTNTATATATATTAACCATATATTTTGAGATAATATTTATACCTTAAGAAAAGTTTTAAAGGGTCAAAATAAAACCAAAGGATTATGAGATTAGTGGCAATAGAATAGTTTCTTAATTTTGGTTTTCTTCTGTCTCATACCAGGTGGCTCTTCCGAGACAAAGACCTTGGATTTTCCTCTAACAAGCATGCTTGGGTTTAGAGAAGGACAGAGCTACACTCCAGCTCCAAAGCCAGCTTTAAATTTTAATTGAGTTGGGACTATCCTGGTTAGTTCAGAGGATCACCACTTAAAAACTGTAATTCTGGGGTTGTGGGATGAGTGTCAGTGGTAGAGCACTCGCCAAACATGTACAAGGCCCTGTATCCACCCCCCTCCCCTGCCCCACCCCACCCCACGCCACAGAAAGTAGTGGGGGAGGGGAAACACTTTCATTCTGTCCTGTCTTGCCATTCTGGCCTGCACTGTGTCTTTAAGTCAGATCACTTAAGGATCAAAGCAGCTCTGCTGTTCTACACTACCACCCCAATCACAGCCACAGGGACAAGAGACTAACACTTCCCTGGGTCCCTTTCTAAGAACAAGGAAAGACATCCCAGAAGCCCTCACATTTCTTGTTAGGACCTGCATTGCATGTCATGATTTGATCAATCAATATTCTGGGGAAAACCACAGAAACTGGCCTCAAACCAGGAGTACTGTGGGGCTGCTTGCTGGGGCCCTGAAGGCCACAGAGAGAGTGAATGAATGATATAAAGAGAATACATGATCTGAAGCCCTTTCCAGATCCCACAGCTTTATTTGCTCTTTCCCAAGACTAGGCTAGCTTTTTCACTACCTTCCTTTTCCCATTACAAAGGAAAACATACGTCACACCTCCCCTGAACCTTAATATAATACAGTATTCTGGGATGTCAAAAGCAAGGACATTTTGAAATATCAGTGTATTAAGAAAGGAAATTACTCTAATAACTCATAACCAATCCTTCTGCAAATCAGGTAATACCCAATGCTTTGCTCTTTAACAAAACTGAAGAAAGACCGAGATCAATTTTTTTAGCTGACCATTAAAGATAATTTTTAATCACCCATCATAATTGATTTTTGGCCTATAATTCAGAATATGTCTAAAAAGACCATAACATACTCTTTCCTTCCCCAGCTACTTATAATGTGAACAGATTTTACAATGTTTACATTCAGAATAGTGAAAAATAGGAATGGAATTGATGCCAAGTCCTGTCTCCTCTAGCAAGAAATACTATACATCCTGCATGGACTAATTGAAGAAAAAAAAGTCCCATCGATCTCATTAAGAGATGCAGTTCCAACGGAGCTGTGGTTTCTAATATCTAACATGTATTTATCAAAAAGTTTAATGTATTTATGTTGTTTTGCTCAACCGTGATAACTCAATCCAAGAGAAATCACTTAATGCGCGGAGCCTTATGTTCACAGGAAACATTACAAATGTTTTTGCTTTATATTTATAGACATACTTTGTTGCAGAGAAGTATCATAAGGTGATCAATAAAAGACTTAACAGTCACAAAAAATAAATCACATTTGGATAAGTTCTGTGCACCAGAAATGAAGGTTTCATGAAAAATATGTTTCCTATAGTCAGGGATGAGTTTGAATAGTTGATTGTGGATGCTAGCAGGAATCCAATTGCTATAGTCCTCTGATTCTGTCAGATACACTTTAGAGAGTNTAACAGTCCTATCCTAATACTCCAGTGTTTCTCATACCCAAATATATGCACTGCATTCTGTGTATCCCTGCATCCACGCATGCACATGGCGGGGGGGGTAAATCATAGCCTTCACAAAAAATTTTGATACATTTTTATTGTTGATTTTATTTTGTTCATCCCCTCATCTCTACTTAAATTTATTAAATGACTAAAAAGCAGCTAACAATTGCCAATCCCTCCATAACTAGAGATGGGATTGTGTACAAAACTCTCCACTCCATGTTGGAGTTTGGTCTGGACTTACATAGGTTTTGTGCATGCTGTTACAAACACTGTGAATTCCTACGTGGAGCTGCCCTGCTGTGTCCAGATGTTTCCCTATAGACACCCACCACCTCTGGATCTGACACTCGTTCCACCCCATCTTTAGCAATGATCCCTAAGCCTTGGGGTGAGAGATGGATAGAAAGAGAGGGAGGAGGAGGAGGAAGTGGAGGAAGAGAAGGAGGGGGAGAAAAAGAGAGAGAGAGAGGTTCCCTTCAGAGTGGAGCATTCTGCAGTATCTTATTCTTTGCACCCTGGCCAATTTTGGTCTATGCATTAATCACTACTACAAATATAAGCTTCTCAGATGATGGTTGAGAGATGCATTGATCTACAAATAAAACAATAAGTCATTAGGAGTCAGTTTAATATCATATCTATTTAGAGTATAATAGTATTGGGTTCTCTCCTAGGGCCTATGAGCAGTCTGGCCATAGACTCTTGGGCAGTAACAGTGCCATGCATGTGTCTTGTGGAGTAGGACTTAAATACAATCAGAAAGTGGTTGGATACTCCCATGTCATTCATGCCACTATTGCACCAATGGGGCGTGTCTTGACAGGCCAGTTTGTTTGTTTGGAGGCTGTTTTGTTGATGTTGTTGTTGCTGCTGATGTTGTTTGAGATAANGTGTCTCTATATCGTCCTGGAATGACAAGGACAACCCTAAAACTTGGGGAAACCTGCCTGCCTCTGACTCTCAAGTAATAGGATTAAAAGTGTGTCACNACATCCAGCANTGACACAATATTTTTAAGGTAGAAGGAGATATATGGTTTTAAAATCCATGGAGCGGCTTTTGTTTATTTGTTTGTGGCATTATTTTGGGGTATTTGTTTTTTGAGGTTANAAGAGTGAAAATGGGTGAGGGGAGGTTGAAAATATGATAACCTTCTTGACTCAGGAGAGCTCTGACTTAAACCAAAGAAAATTTATCTTTGAAATAAGGCTCTTTTAAAGAAGGGGAAAGAAAAATGAGGTTTCTTAGGTTATCAAAGNGTCTGTCCAGCCACCTTCCACCCACGACACTAAGGTAGCTGTGAAGCCTGGAGTCTCCTGACTGTATGGCTCCCAAAGTCTTCAACCATCCAATTGTAAATCTGCTCCGAGGCTGACTAAGGGTCACGCATGCTCATCAANACCACCNNGAANGGATGCTTTNTGCAGACATCACATCTTTGAGGATAAGCTGATGTTAAAACTGCCCACATGGAAGCTCCTGGCCACAGCTGGCCATTTCTATCTCATTCAAAATAAATAAACCATGCCATTCCTGTTTGGCACTAGACACATTCCAAGTACTTCATAGTCATGCGTGTTGAGTGGCTGCCAGCACAGACGTAGAACGTTTGGTTNTTGCATCAAATTCTATTGGAAGGAACTGGTCAAGCTCAACACCATGCCAATATCCTCACACACNGTGTATAGCCTTCCTGTCTGCAGCCCCACACCACCCCTATCATCACAGCACATGACACTAAATATCTGAATTACAATTGTTTTCAGAGTTGAAGCTCTCTCCCAGGAGGACCATACATCCCCTTCAAACCAGGGTATGGAGTTAAACACCGATCCNCTATTTACCCATGCTACCAGCATCAGAAAGGTGTATTTCTCCAACAGATGAATGAGGGTGGGGTTTAGTGGGGCAGATCCCATTTGTATGTCTGCATAGACCAGGTTCAGATCTGATCCAGCAAAAGTCCCGGGACAGATTTAGAAGGCACTGAAATGATGAAGGATTTAAATGAAGTAAGAAACATCTTGCTACACAAATGAAAGATTAGAAGTGAAAAAAAAATATTCCACAACTATAAAGGAATGTCAGAAGGGTAAGTATTTCTGAGCCCAGAATTGATGCATCCAGCATGCACCTGCGGAATGCTGACACGTATCTGCTTGTGCAGGAGATGTGTGCACTCTCAACCTCATGCTCACACCAAGGCAAACTGAGCGGACAAAATTATTTCACATAGCACTTCCCAGAGCAGCCCCATGCCAGATGACCAGGGACTCCCAACAGTGGAATGCGTCTTACTGTAACACCCCATCCCACTTTTGTATGGTCTTCCTACTTATGGCAGACAAAAATGATTTTAAGTGTATAATTACAAAGAAACAAGAGCCCCAAATCTTTGGCTGAAGTGCCCNGCTANACACTCCACCCTTCCCAAGCCCTGGCAGAGAGCCCCAGCCTCCCTGAAGCTCAATACTTCGGAGCCTGCAATTAGGCCATCCTCCCCTCCAGCCCAGGTACACAGATAGCAAGAGGCTGTGCTCTGAGGCACCAGGGGAATAATAAATCAATCAGTCCTTCTAGGCACAGACAATGTGGTATCTATTTTGGCTCTTTCACAGGCCTTTTGTTGTTAGTTCCTGTTTCTTAGCTGTATTCCAAACAGGGGAGATTGACTGAGAGCTGAGTTACCAGAAGGTGAGATGTCTCTGCATTTGCACAGAGTAAGGTGTACGTAATATCGCACCTATTACTAAGGCTGGGGCCCACTCCGACATCCAGAAGTCAGCAAAATCTAAGAACCAATGCTAGAAGAATTCAGACACACACACACACACACACACACACACACACACACACCATAGTCAGAATATAGTTTAAAAAAAGGTGGCTATAAATGAAAGCAACTTCTAATTCACTGTTTGTTCATATACTTTTTCACCTGAGTAAAAACTGAGGCGTTAGCACAGAGATACACAGGTAAAAGCNGAAGCAGAAACAGACACCGGAAAATATTGAGTTCAAAGAAGATTTATAAAAACTGAGCTGTACATGGTGAGGCATGCCTGTAGTCCCAGCTACCTCAGAGGCCCAGGCAGGAGAATCTCTTGAGCCTACAAATTAGGGGTCACCCAGGTAACACAGTCAAGGGAAAAGGGTCGGAAATATGCATGGACTTCTATGCTAACACGGATGACATTCATGCTGCTTCCCACATCTCCATGTAACATCTTTAAGGTGAGATAAAACAAGACATGGTGCAGACCACTAAGCCATGCTTCCTCAGCTATTACAAAAACACNCTATGGCAGTAGCCCCAAAAGTTCTCTTCCAAAGATCTCTCAAACATATTTTGTTTCTTTGTTCCTTATTCCCTGCAAACCCCAAGGGATATAATATATAGTTCCCATATAAGNCTCCTACTTCTCTATGTTACAGTTTAGCCTAACACTGACAGAAACTGCATGGTCCCTTTACCCAGAACATCCTCAAGACGTTCTTCCTTGACCAATCCCCACCTACTACACCTTGCCTGCTCTATCCAATCCACCGACTCCCATTTTCTTTACATTTTTTGTGGAGAGGAGGAGAAGGCATGTGGGGGACTTTATGTGTTGTGGGATACGCATGTAGTTCCTCGGGTATTTTTGTTTTGTTTTGTTTTGTTGTTCTTGTTCTTGTTATTGTTTTGAGACATGGCTTACCAAGTAGGCTAGGCTGGCTGTCCAGCAAGTCCCAGAAATCTACCAGTCTCCACCTCCCCAGCACGGGGATTCCAAGCACATGCCACCACACTGAGCTTTTTGATGGAGGTTCTGAACATCAGACTGAGGTCTTCATATTTGTACAGCAAGCACTTTACAGCCGGAGCCATCAGCTCCCTTTGGTGCAGAGGGGTGGGGAGGGGGGCATACCTGAACTCTGAGCCACACGGACTAGCATAACCTAGAGAACTGCCCCCCACCCACCCAGAAATACCCAATCACAATGAAAGGAGGTTCCCTCACTTCTGTTGCTGTGATAAAATAGCCTGATAAAAGCAACTTGGACAAGAAAGGATTAATTCTAGGTTACAATCCATCACTGCAAGGAACTTGAAGTTGCTATAGCCATGAGCAGAGAGAGAAGGAATCCAGTCAAGAGCAGAGAAAGAGGGGTGCAGGCAGGCTTCCAGTGTTCAGTGACCTCTCCCTTTTCATCCAGCCTGGGGCCTAGTCCATAACATGGTGCTACCCACATCGAGGGTGGGTCTTTCCACCATAGGTCAGAAAATTCCTCACAGAAATCCCTCAGAGGCATACCCACAGGCCAGCAAAGCCCAGACTATTGCTCACTGAGACTGTTGTTCCAGGTATTTCTAGAATGTGTCCAAACCGTTTAACCATCACAGGCTACTTACTCACATCTCAACTTGGAGATACTGACATCCTATCAGCTAAAGCCAAAAAAAAACTGAGTCTTGCTTTTTCTTGCCCTTAGAAGAATTCTCAATAAAGAGAACAAGCAAATTAAATGTCTCAAACAAGACTTTCTGTACAGTTGTGAGAGGGAAGTTTCGCTTACAGGCACCGTGGTGTACTCATTAACAATGGGGAAGGAGAGACTTAACTTACTCCCACTATCATGAAACTCCTTTCTCTGCAGAGCCAAGGAGAAGAGGCGGGGCTGTAACTGTGTCAAGGCTGGAACTGATGAGAGCTCCGTCAGCTAATAACCCACAGCTCCTACACGCCAAGTGCAGGGGTTTAACTTACTCTTCTCCGCCCTCACCGTGGGGCAAGGTTTTGCCATGGAAACTGCATCAAGACATCCCCTCATTTCCGAGGACTAGAAGAAATGCCTACCCTTGCCACTCTGAACTTATCTTTCTAGTCAATACATTTTCAGACTCCATTATAGACGCCCTTCCCTTTCTGCTAGTCATTTATCAAAGGAAAATAAATGAAACAAAGAACTAAGTACCTGAGAAATGTTCCACACAAGCATACCACAAAACCAATAAAGCATCCCATTTCAAAACATGTTAACATCTCACCTCCCGCCCATTTACTTCATTGCCTCAACCAGAGATGTCAAGGGCCCTAATTCATCAACAGGCCCAGACTTTCTCTTTTCAAACAAGTGAAGCTTTATTGTAGAGTGAAATGTATCCAACTGATGTCTTCCTGGTTTTCAGATGAAAGCAAGTGAGCATGGACACTAGTCTTGGGGGAGAGCTGAAGTGGGAANNTCTGACCTATGACCCAGTGCAGCAGTCAGGGGCTGGTTGAGCCATTCCATGGAAGGGTCTGAAGTCCAAAGTCAAAAGGGCAAGTCCCAGCTACCGGCCAATGAGGAAAGACAGGAGACTAGGTCCTAGTGGCCTCACCAGCAGTGACTAGGCTAATCAGGCAGATGGCAGATTTCACATAAGACTCGGTAAACAAGCCAAGTGGCTTCCAAATGTCTGTTTACCCTTGAAGAGAACATCTGCTCCTTTCTCTTTGGTCAGTCTGCTTTCATTTGCAGAGCTTCCACATGGTGATGGCATCAGTCACATGATTTCTTCTTCGCCACAGGGTACCATTATAGCTGGGATGAGATCCTTGACTCAAACCACAGCACTAGCACTTTCCCTGGAGCTGTTTCTGGAGATGCCATCTTCCCAAAAGAGCCCTCTCTTACTTAGAAATAAAAGCTACTTAAACTATGCAAAGGAAACCTGTCATAAAAAGGCTGTCTGGAAATGATGCCAACCCAGAATAAAGCATACAGTCAGCAGAGACAGCATATGGAGGTACTAATGATGTGAATACACAGACACAGCTATGTCTGCCATTAACTCCATATCCTTGGCCTTCAGGCTAAGGGAGCAATGGATTACAGACTTTGGGTTGAGCGTTCATTATTTATGCTAAGACTCCTAATGATTTAATTTTCATATTCTTTCTCTTGCTTTGCTCCTTTGAAGAGAGTCCCTTGCCTAAGTGTTCTATATAACTAGGGGTCTGACCCCTGCACACCCATCTTGTCCCTTTCTTGACTTTCCATCCATTATCTCTACATCTCCTCTCATCACTGGCTGTATTCCCTACTTGCAAGCTTTCTTTGTCCTCTTGACAAATCTTGTTTCCTCCTCGGGAAGCTCAAATCATATAAGGACTTTTTTTTCAAAAGATTTAATAAAAAATTGTGAGCCCAGCACTCTTATTTAACATAAGTGTGTCTGGATGGCTAGATGCTCTGTATACCTATTATTTTAACAACTATATAATGTCCTGTGTCAAACTAATCTATGATGATTACCTAACCATCTTCTACTTGGGTCCTTACTTTATAATATAAATAATACCAGAAAGAACTTCTTTACACAGAACTTTTCTTAATTCCTTAGAGCAAATTCTTAGGAGTCACAGCCAAACAGTCTCATCATTGAATTGTGTTCTAATAGGTGTAAGATAATATCTCATTGTGGGTTTAGTTTTAATTTAGTCATTAACAACAATGATAGTGACTTATTTTCACAGGATGTGACTCTGTACCCCAGGCTGGGCTAGAACTCTCAATCTTCTTGCTTCAGTCTCCTGAGTACTGGGATCCTAGGCATGTGCCACCAAGCTTGGTGACTTGTATTGTCACTGATGTGAACTCTCTGTTCTCAATCAGTTTAGTTTCTAAAGTTTGATGTTCTTAAATAGTTGCATGAATTCTAAGTGCTATGTTATTCTTTATAAGACTACATCTTTCAAAAACCTGTACTTTCTTGGTCTTACTTAGTTTTGTAGAGTTAGATATTTTTAAATGTTATACAATTTGTCAATACCATCCTTTATTCCATCCTCCTTAAAAGTCAGTCATTCTAAAACTGAGTGTTGGTTTTACCTTTACATTGAGGGATCCAGAAATCTGTGGTGATGTGAATCAGCAGGTCTTTCTGAAGAGCAAGTTGATAATTATGTATTAAATGTGTACACAGCTGTGCTCTCAAAAACATATGTCATGTGCCTCAAATGTCCTATCCCTAAGGAATGCAGACTCAAACCATAATTAGAAAGCATTAAGAGACTTTATCTGCTGGGCTGTGGAGGCGCACGCCTTTAATCCCAGCACTCGGGAGGCAGAGGCAGGTGGATCTCTGTGAGTTCAAGGCCAGCCTGGGCTACCGAGTGAGTTCCAGGAAAGGCACCAAAGCTACACAGAGAAACCCTGTCTTGAAAAACCAAAGGAAAAAAAAAAGAGAGAGAGAGACTTTATCATGATGTTACTTACAATCCTAAATTAATGGGTTCCTGTGATACCAGTCAATGGCAGCTGGTAAGCATCTTACAGTCTATCAGGTAAAGATCATAGTACAAACAGACAAGTATTAGAAAAAGAGGTAAGTTTAAAAAAAAATCCATTTTATCACCTCAAATCTAAAAGCAGGCAGGAAAAGTACATGTATTGTGATCCTTATATTTTGTTTAACACACAAAGCACAAACATTCGTAGAGAAAGGTTCTAAAATATTATCATCTAATATTGAACGGCAATTACTTTTGTTTGTGAAATTACTGAGATTAATTGGGTTTTCCTTTTCTTCGGTGTATTTACACTCCTTTAGGAAAAGCCTGCATTACTTTAACATAATAAATAAAACAAGAGGCTGTTCCACCTACAAAAACCATCAAGAAACTTTTATCCCTCAAAACTGGTACTCTGGATTTTATGGTTTGGGTCTTTTACAAAATTTAGTTATTTTTTTTACTCAGGTGTAACGCTTTTATGTACACCTTGTGCATGCAGGTGCCTCTGGAATTACAGGTGGCTGTGAGTTGCCCATCGTGGATGCTGGGAACTGAACTTAGGCCCCCTGCAAGAGCTCTTACCCACTGAGCATCTCCCCAGCCCCTGTGGTTTAGCTTTTAAAGAACATTATTGTTAAGGTCAGGAATGGGGCTTGATTGGTAGAGTGTTTCTCTAGCATATAGGAAGCCCTGGGTTCGATCTGAAGCACACAGAAAAAAATGTACATGATGGTGCAAGCCTGTAGTGTCAGCACTTGTGAGGCAGAGGCAGCAGGATCAGAGGCCAGGGTCCCCCTCAACAACATGAGAAGTTCAAGGCTTGTCCCTGCTAACAACAAACAAAACCATCATTACTTATCTGAGTGTTATTCTCTTTAACAGTAATATACTAACAATACAAAAGAAAATCCTAATCTTAAAGACAGCTCCTATATTCTGATTCCAGTATGCTTGTATGGAAACATCTCATAGGAATATCCATGCTTAGGTGCCTACATTACTTCTTTCCTTATAGTTTTTATTTATGTCCTGACTGGAATCATTGAAAATTTTTCTCCAGAATCATCAATGAAATTGAGTAAGAACTATAAAAAGATGTCTTCTCTTTAACAGCTTGTTTGATTCTTTTAAAGTGGCTGCCAAAATGGCTATTAATATGCTTCCCTCCTTTCCATATGCACTTGAGTTGTCTCTGCCTATGAAATTTTCCTCTCTTCTTCCCCCAGGTCCCCAGGCTATTAAGAATCTTTTCTAGCAGGACACGTTTTTCAAGTGGTCCTACTATCCCTAAAGCTTCTGGTGATACTTGATCTTGCATCTAAAAAAAATACATTTTAGATGAAAGAATTTGAAAATCTGAGAAAATTCTAGAGGCAACCATGGCATACTTAGTTCTACTATCTACTAGGAGAGAAAAGCGACACTCCTCGGACTCTGGGGTAGTCTGTATAATGGAATCAGCCATCTAATTTCAAAAGAAATTTGAATGCAACAACATGTACTTTATCTTAATACTGTCAGGAACATAATTTAATCTTTGCCAATTGTGAAAAAGAAATGAGAAATGAGACTAGATTAAAGAGGAATGAAAAAGGTAATAAGACCCCTTCGTGAAAGGATGTCGTGATAGACAGTAAAACTACAGAGGGCATCAGTGCCCATTAACAGGGAGTATCTCCTGACACCAAGGGAAACTACTTTTGATGAGCTGACAGTGGCCTTGGCAGTGTTGACCAATGTGAGGAAATGCCTGCAAACTGACCTCACTTGTACAAGGTGATCAGCTGCAGAGCCATCTCCATCCTCTCCAAAGCTCTCTAGAGCAACAACATCCAGGCACCGATGGAAATGAGAAGACAATGAACACAGCAGAAGGCGGTGCTATGATATCTCATCAGTTTGTCAGAGTCTGAATTCATAATTCTGCTTCAAATGCCTTATGCCAAGCCCATGTGAGCTGGAGTTTTCAAACTCCTTAGTATTTTATCCATCGCTTCTCACACTTCAATCAAACTAGGCTCCTTTGACACTTAGGCGTGTACTCACGCTGATCCTCTGTCTTAAGAGGCCTCCTCTCACCTCTTCCAAGTCAACACTGACCCACATTTCAAGACCAACATCAAAAGTGGTTTTCTCCTGAAAAATAGTGTTTTTAGGAGCTGGCACATACTGACTGTATCCCAGGTACTTTCATGTATTTTCTTACTTATCTTTGCAAGAACTCTACAATACAGATCCAAAGTCAAAGAGCAGAGAAAAGTTCACACTCCCTTCTTAAACATGATGCTACTTTCTTATTTACTGATACGTATTCCAAAGCACTGTAGACTACATTCACTTTCTGACTATAGGGCATTGGTTCAAATACTGAAGAAAACAAAAAGCCAATTTGTATTGTTTTAAACAATGAAAGAATGTATCTGTCCATACAAGAATTCCCCAGGAAAGTCAGTCCCTATGCCAGCTAAGTCTTCAGATTAATAGCCAAATTCTTGGAGGAACCAAACTCTTCTATTTTTCTTTTCCACCAAGCTTTGGGTGTTAGCTAAGTTATAAAGTGGCGCAGCAGCTCTGGAGATCACATCTTCNTATGCCAGCATTCAAAATCCAACCTTCAACACTGCCCATTAGCAAACATTTAGTTTTTCCTACCCTGAGGATTCTTCTTTTCCCCAACAGGGTATGAACATGTATCTCCTGGCCTTTCTTACCTTCAGAGGAAGATAGCATGACTTGTCTAACAGGCCAATTAAAAAAGAATACCTTGATGTGTTCAGCAACTCTGTCCTCTGCGGTGGATTATGCTCATTGTTGATAATAAAGCTGATTGGCCAATACCTGGGCAGGAAGAGATTGAGTGCCAGAGCTACACTAGGAGAATTGTGGGAAGAGGAAGGGTGGAGTTGGAGCAGACGCCAGCCAGCCACTGAGAAAGCAAGACATGTAGAAAATAAGGTAACAAGCCACGAACCATGTGGCAAAGCATAGGTAAGAAAAATGGGTTAATTTAAATGTAAGAGCTAGCTAGTAATAAGCCTGAGCCATTGGCCAAGCATTTATAATTAATATAAGCCTCTGAGTGATTATTTGGAAGTGGCTGTGGGACAGGGCAGAACAGAGAAAAGCCTCCATTTACAGTCCTCCTTCCTGTCCCAGAAAGCAAATTTATCAACAAAAATCTTTCCCTTGCTTCTCCAAACAGTGATTCTTGTCTATATGGCCCTTCTATAAGGAAAATGCCTATCAGAGCTCTCCTATGCATGCCTACATCTGACTAAGAGAACTAAAGCTCTATCCTCCAACTTAGATATATTAATTAAAAATAAAGGGCAATATTTATTTACTAGCAGTGCTTGGGATTCAAACCCCGAGATTTGCTCATGACAGGCAAGGCCTCTAGCACTGCCTCAAGCCCTTAGAGTAATACTTTGACTTTTGTATTTATTCTTTACTTTATTTCTAACTTCTTCAGACCTAGGGAAGGGGGAAACTAGGGATGGGCCTCTTTCCAAACACCCAACAGTCTTAGCTGACCTCTCTGCACTTCTCATTGGCCACAACTCAGTCAGACATTCACACTTAGGGTTTTCAACTAATCCCTGGCAAGGGAATAGGAAGATCTTGTTGAATTCACAACTAGGATATATACAAGCAAAGGAGTGAAGGGCTTGAGTTAAAAAAAAAAAAATAAGAGTTGTGTGAGCAGAAGAAAGGGAAAAGAGTTGTTGACTATTGGCCCACAGTCTGCTACTACATATCATAACGGCTTAATTCATGTGGTATTGTCTTCATAGATCCAGTCACAAAGTCCACCATAAGAAAGCTGATGCCTTTGGACTCTGGCAGGATCCCACTACTGTCCATACTCCCAGCAAGCATGGGTACGGGTTCCTGCTTTGCACTTACTTCAAGTTCCTTCTAGCCTTGATTTCTCATCCTTTAGGCAAAGATCCCCCCAGGGAGTCAACTCTGAAAGCGTAACAAAGAATATTAATATTTCCGTTAATAATTCTCTCATGCTTCCTGTATGCAAAACCATGTGAAGAGAGTAACAACCAGAGAACAAGGAAATCTGTTCTCCCATGCAACCCTTCNCTGCCATCCAATTTCCCTTTGGAGGAAAGGCATGGCATTCAACTTACTTAATCATCAGTCTCAAAAGCTGTTGGGNAAGCACTCACAGGTCATGGCCCAAACTCAAGGGTCTCTTAGATATTAACAATAAGNTGTTTGTTCCTTCACTCCAACTTAGAAATACCAGAAGCCTAAAGTCTCATTGCTGAAAGAACATAGCTGGGACACCAGAAGCTATGTACTTACTTTACATGGACCTGCTCAAGGATTTTTTTTTCAAAGTTATTTTGTGCCAATTTCATATATAAATGTCCCTCCNGTCACAGAAACAAAACTCTATCCATTCAAAAATTTCAAGACAACTTTTCTTTAGACATTTGCAATTCAAATCTTAAGAAAATATAAGCTCACTTGCTAAACTCAACTGTCATTTGATGTTCACATATTACCTTTCCCTTAGTAAGCAAAAGACTTGAAAGAGTAAGTAAACTATAAAATAGTATCATAAGTTGTCAAAAATGAGTGGCAGTTCTCTTCTAGGGACTACCCACATATATACATATGCATACATAAATGTATTATGTATAAAATAAACATGCATATGTAAATATTTTATAGTTATACAGAGAAATGTAGAAGAAATAAAACAAACTACTAGACTGCAATTTTGAGGAAAAAATAGCACAAACATTGAATAAAATAAATAAAAATGGGTGGTGGGCACGTATGGACCAGTCAGAAAATTGAGATAGATGATCACACATAACACAGTTGGAGCAAGTAAATATGGCTGCCAAACTCAGTTGCATCTTCTACATTCCAAACAAAGCATAAGAAATGTGTTTGTTAATTTAAAACATCTGTTCCTCCAACAAGAATATGAATAAGAATGAAAATGCATATGGATTATTTGTCAATAAAAGTACAGAATTTCCTGTATTATTCCTCTCACACACAATTATTCTAAGAAGACATCAATTCCCAAATAAGAAACTAGCGCCTCTGATGAAGATGTACCACGTGCAATCCCCAGAGAGGACAGAGCGTCATCTGCAGCTCTGACTCACCACCTGCCTCTCAAGGGTACATTCTCTTAAAAATTTGCATACTAGCTAGCACGGTGGTGCATGCCTCTAATCTCAACTCTTGGGGAGATGCAGGAGAATCTATGTGAGTTCCAGGCCATCCAGAGCTATATATAATGAGACCCTGTCTCAAAATAGATAGATAGATAGATAGATAGATAGATAGATAGATAGATAGATAGATAGATAGATAAATAGTTGCATGCTTAAGTCAGGGGCTTTCTCACCCTTTCAAGGAGAGTTCTTAGTAGGAAATACACAGCTCTAACCTTCAGTCTACACAGTGAGAACCTGGATTACAGCAGCAGCCCTTGGGAATCAGTTAACAGAGATCCCCTACTCCGTCTTGATTTTGTCTAGTCTCAACCTGAATAGCTCCAGCTAGAATCAGGAAGCTAACCAATCCTTATGTGTAGGCCAGGACCCAGCACAGTGATGTTGCATTGCAGAGGAATTAAATTTCTATCATAACATAGATGTATCTTAATAAAGACTGGCCTCCCACTTCAGAGCATATTGCTCTGTATTGAAAAAATAAATGGGAAAGGGTGCCTTAGCTGCTCTCTGTTGCTGTGATAAACACCATGACCAAACGCAACTGGGAAAGGAAAGGGTTTATTTGTCATGAGCACAGTCTACCATTGAGGAAGGCCAAGGCAGGAACCCAAGGAAGGCAGAAAGCTGGAGGCAAAAGCTGAAGGACTACAGAGGACACACTTCCTGCTTTGTTCCCCATGGCTTACTCAGCTTGGTTTTTCATACAACCCAAGACCACCTGCCCAGGGATTTCACTGCCCACAGTAGGCTTGACCTGCCCACATCAATCATTAACCAAAAAAATGTTCCACAGGCTTGTCCACAGGCCAATCTGATAGAGGCTTTTCTCAATGAGGTTTCTCTTCCCAGATGACCCCAACTTCTGTAAAGTTGACCCCCGGCTTTACCCTTTGTTTTAATTCACAAGGCATAGCAGCTGTCTCTTATACACATCTAGATGTGTATAAGAGACAGTCCTATAATACCCAGCAGAAAGGTATTGGGAAATTACCTTACATACTTACAGGAAATTAAGGAACTGAGGAATGGCTAAATTGCTTCCCCTCTGAATAAATTCCAAGGAAGCCACATATTCACTCCCCGTACTGCAAAGCCTGGGATGTCTTAGCTGCAGCCACTAAGCAAGATTCCTCTGGCTAGAGGGACTTAGGGCACTTACCAGGNGAAGTTCTGGGGCTTTCTTCATATCTCTTCTCCAGAAAATCTCTGAGCATATTGATGGATAAAAACATAAATGAAATTTGGGGACTTGAAGCCTCCAGGGTCACCTCTCCTGCTACAGTCCCAAATAAAAGAATGTCATGCTACAGAGCTCATCTAAAAAGCCTGCAGCACCCAAGAACCCTGTGTCTCCTGTAGGTTTTCTTGGGCCTCCNAAGCAGAACCAAGGGTCTCCAATCTTCTTCACTATGCACAATGGTTAACACTCCCATGAGTAGACCAGATTTTGACCAAACACATGTAAAAAGTGTTCAGGAAGTATGCAAGACGCAGCTGCAGCGGATGATGGCTCAGCTGTCACTTTATCTTTTTCTTTAATTCTAGAAAATATACTGAACAAACAGGAGCAGAGAAGGACAGTAGAGGTGACCTCAACACTACTCAAAGTATATGAAAACGGTAAGCAAGGGTATTATAACAAATTTCTTACTANCTTGCTGTCAGTTCCTAGAAAGGCTACAGTAAATCCCCATCTCCCCAGGGTCACAGCCACCCATGAATCCACATTCTAACTTTAAGTACTCCAGAGCGTATTGAGAACTTTACATCTGTAAAGCTGGTCTATCCCAGGTGTGGTGTNCGTTATCTTTAACCTCAGAACTCGGAGCCAGAGGCCAGCAGATCTCTGAGTTTGAGTTTGAGGTCAACTGAGTTTGCACAGTAAGTTCCAGGCNAGTCAGGGATACATAGAGAGACCCATCTCAAAAGTAAACAAACAAACAAGGAAAGAGAGAAAGAGAGAGAGAGAGAGAGAGAGAGAGAGAGAGAGAGAGAGAGAAGTGAATGAATGTGATCTGTCTAATACAGTCAATAGTCACTAGCCACAGTGGCTATTTAAATTTAAACTTCTGGGCTAGTGAGATGGCTCAGTAGATAAAGGCCATTAAGCCTGACCACCTGAGTTGAATTCCAAATACCTACATGGGAGGAATTTGTCGGCCTCAGACTTCTCCATGCATGCTGCGTGGTATGTGCCCCAGAACACACACACACACACACATACACACACACACATAGCAAATAGATAGATAAATAAATAACAATGCAATAAAAATTTTAAATAACCCTTTTATTAAAATTAATCAAAACTTGCTGGGTGGTAGTGGGGTACCCCTTTAATCCCAGCACACAGGAGGCAGAGGTAGATGGATCTCTCAGTTTGAGGCCAGCCTGGAACAGAGCTAGTTCCAAAACAGTCAGGGCTACATGAAGAAGCCCTGTCTCCTGTCTCAAAAAAAAAAAGAGATTAATCAAAGCTTATACTTCAATTCCTGGGGTTCATTAGCCACATGGTGAGTCCACTCAGTAACCACACGCGGCTCTGAAGTTCTTTAGTGGAGGATACAGCCAAAAACATCCCCATCAGTTCAGCACTGCATTAAGGAATCTTGAAGACAGTCTAACTCTCTAACTACAAATTTAGCAACTGAGACTTGGTTCATCCCATAAACTCACTCTATGCATCATAGCTGTTCCTCTAGCACCAGGACCTGAACCAAGATCCACTGGCCTCCATCACTAAGTCGGGTCCACTCCAATACCCTGTTGTCATCTGGATGATCTGAATGGCTGCTCTTTGTCAGGTCAGTCTGAGGGTCTACTACAAGCTCTCACTCAGTTAATCTTCCAATTTACCCATGAGGAGGATCATCCCTTACCGATGGCAAAGCTGAGGCACAATAGATAAAATGTCATCTATCTGAGGCCATACAGCATGTATGCTATAGTCCCAAGGCTCAAACTCCAAAACTCAGGACATTCTACTGTATTATACTATACATAGCANACACACCNTGTTTTTATTGTCCTTGATACCTTTTTCAAATNTGTCAAAAGTTCATGATTTAGGATTCACTTTGCCAGCAGTTGCCTGAAAAGGATCTCAACATCTGGCACATCTGCTCTGGAGAAGAAGAGTAGTTTTGTTCACTTCTGCACATCAGAACAATTTTATGGCGATGGCTGCGACGTATTATCACACCAAGCTTTCTTGGGCTAAGTGGTCGTGTTAATCTCCTTTAACCCTGCCAGCAACTCTGTGATGGCCGCAGTTCAGATGCACTTTACAGAGTGAAAAATGACTGAGATAGCCCTCAAACCACTCATCCCCAGAAGAATTTACAAAGGAGAGGGGTTCAAACGCAGTGACGCAAAGCACGGGGCAGTTCAATCCTTCGTACTCGGTTTACTGGAGAAAAATCAGGGGATACAGATGCATAAGAACTGAATCGGGAAATTCCTCTTCGCCTGCCTGCGGTGGTAGGTGGCATAGCTGCTTCCCTCTAATGGACCCTGACCTAGAAAACTCTCTCTGAGTTTGGTGGAAGTCTGTGGGTCTGAAAATGTATGAGTATGGTGGGGCATAAACCAGACCCCAAAATAGAGTATTTGGTCTTTCTTTTGGTATTCCTTCTTCTCCTTCCTTCTGGCAATCTCTGACTTGACAAATGAAAGACTATAAAAACAGGGGAGATGGAGTGAAAGGGAGGAAGAAAAGGACAGCTGAAGTCAGAGCACAGCTGAGAGCTGCCTTCCATGTGGCTCAGGCCCAAGTCATGCCGGAACGCCACGGCAAGGCCGCGTGGTTCCCAGCAGTTGGACACGACCGAGATTGAGTAAATACCCACATACACATAATACCTGTAAACAATAGAGTGTGCCTATTAAAATACAATGAGTCTCTAAATGCTTTTACATCATGTCACAAAGTTAATGCACACGCGCTAGCACAGGACAGCGTCAGTCAAATAGGGGGAGGTTAGCCAGGGACAGCTGGCTTTTCCAGGAGGTCAGGGAGGAAGCCTGGCAGAGACAACCACATGGCAGGTGCAACAGGGGGGTGGGGGAGCTAAGCAGACAGGACTGAAGGTAAAAATCAGCTAATCATGCTCAAAGGCAAGTTTGGCTGTGAGGAACAGAATATNGGATGAGATGGTTTAGGGTCAGAACCAGGTGTGACCCTTCTTCTTCTGGCACTTACAGGCTGTGAGACTCAGGACAAATGAAGTACACTTTCTGAACCTCACCTCCCTTAGCTACAAAATCAACATTTATTTCTTGAGTTGCTGGAAGTTTCTAAATACCAGTAAATGCTCATTCACCATCGTGTTCCCTTTTCTTCTTTGTTAGGAAGGGGAATTTTGCAATGGCAAGAAAGCCTGCACTGGACATTGTGTTGGCACACCACACACACACACACACACACACACACACTGCCTTCTTTATTCCATTAAAAATGCTTCACGAAGAGCCTCATTTGTCCCAATGCACATAGTAGGCAATAGTTTCTAGCTAAGCAGGCTACATGATGTGCCCAAGGTCACTGCAGCAGAAGAGAAAGGACCTAAACCAGGTCACCACTCCAGGGCCATGAATGTTCTGCTCTTTGGCAACCTCCTAAGCAGCTAGGAGAGCGAAAGGGGTATCAGTGACAGGTGGCTTCACATGACACTGACAGCTAGCAGCTAAAAACTGCCTAAAATCCATGTTGCCAAGTACTTGATGTTTTGTTGAATTCTAATTTTTTAACTTATTTATTTATTTCGTATATNTGAGTGTTTTGACTGCATGCAGTCTGTGTATCACATGTGTACAGTTCCTGCAGAGGCCAGAAGAGGGCACTGGATCCCCTGGAACTGGAGTTACAATAGTTGTGAGCTATCATGTGGTTACCAGAAATCAAACCCAAAGCCTCTGGAAGAGCAGTTCATGTTCTTAGCCACTGAGCCACCTCTCCAACTCCGTTTTATGGAAGTCTTCTGCATAANGCTGACAGTTGCCATTTTCAAGCTGACCAGGCCTCCTTCTGGTTTCCCACTAGACAAGTGAATGAACCCCAAGAACTTCACATTCCCCTCAGGCATAAGACAGGAGCCTCAGACAACCGGGTCTCTGACATTATCTCCAGCTCTAAAATAATGTACATGTGGGTAGGAATCTAAGATGGCCCTGAGCCACCACACGCAGGGCTAGCTGCGGAATGGGATGTGCTTTACAAGACAAGTCTTTTCCTCAAAGAGAACTGTTTAATTAGGGATTCCTAGAATAGTAATATTCTGATAGACTGGGCTACTGCTCTTGGACTCTTGAAATTCAAATTATATTCATGTATATTCATTCTCCAATTTCATTGGCAGAAGGGCCATGTCTGTCTTCATTAGGTCATGTGAAGAGGGACTCATGACGAAGTATGTAATTAACTATTACCACAATAGATTATCTGCCATTTCTCCCTGCCCCCCCAACACCGCGCCCGCCCCATTCTTCCCTTTTTTCTTCTCTTTTTTTTCCCCCATGATCCTGGACATCAAACCCAGGGCCTAGTGCATTCCAGGCCAATAATCAACCTCTGAGGCACACCCCAAAAGCTACTGTCAANTTTAATGTCATTAAAACAAAAGGTGCTTACAAATAAATCAAAACGCAGAATCTCTAGGTTTTCAGCTCTCTGCACTCTTTTGTATCTGCCTCTCCCACACTTGAGTTGACAGCAATTTTTAGTGACTCACCTCTCCAGTCCTTTTAAAGTATTCACCATTGTTTCCCTAGAAACAAGAGTGCTATTTCTTTTTACATTCCTATTCCAGCAGTTTAATTAAACGATAAGTCAGCCTTTGTCATTTCTCTTCCCTCGTACTTCTAANGGTTCACCCACCTTACTCAAAGGACAAGCAAAACCCAGGCCAAGGCTGGACACTCCGTCCCCTGCCCACCCTTCTGGGTTCCTCTCTGGCCGCTTTCTTCCTCGGATCTCTGCATTTGACCTCCAGGCACCTGACAAATAGCCAAGGGAATTCTGACCCACACTTTCCATCCACCTTGCTCTTACAAAATGCTCTTCTCCTAGATGTCTACAGGCTCCAGTCCTAGAAGAGCCTCTTCCAGCTCTTGGTTCAAGGGTCACTTTCTCATCCTATTTAAAATAATGGATGCCGACTGAGTCTTTTCCACCTTCCCATCCTACCTTTCTTTATTTTTGTTATTGGTTCCATTTCTTGACAGCATACCTGACATACAGTTTGAACTTCAAGATGGCAGAGATTATCATCTGTTTGTTGACGTTCTCAGGACCTAGACCAGCAGGCCCAGCACTGTCACTAAGTAAGTAAATGTTTGATAATAGTCTTTCTTGTGGTAAGTAACATGCTACCTCTCTGACTGCTTTGCATAAAGACAATACTAAGTACTTCTAGTACTTTGGGCTAGAGGAAGGTGAGGAACAAAGATAGTGGAGTCTTGGTAGCAAAGATGGCACCTGGAGGGTGCTCATGAGTGAGTTGGTACAGGAAGCACACCTTGCTAGGCATGACCAGCAGGGCATGGACAGAGGGGATCAAGGTTATCCATTTAATGCAAGTGTTGTTTTTAACTGGTTAGAACCGACCCCCTCAATTATCTGATGATTTTTCTTTATTCAAGTACACACAGCAAAGCTGAGTGTGGGAGATGGTCTAGATACATCTTCAGATATCGGTAAAAAAGGGAAAGAATTGATTGATTAATTAATGTCGTCCACCCCTCAATGGCCAAAGACCTCTAGTCAATCTCTTTGTCTCCCTCTCTCTTCTTCAATTCTCCACTAAAAAAGGAGGGCTTTCTGGGCTTGGTGGACCACTCCCAGCATTCAAGATCACGAGTTCAATGCCACCCTAGGCTCCCTAATAAGACCCTGTATTGAAGGGAGGAGGGGTGCACAGCCTGCACACTACACTGGCCTCAGTATCAGATGAATCAATAGCTCTGAAAATATATTGAAAAAGAATGAAGCACTCTATACAGTAAACAACTTCCTTGTATTACTATAGTTGACTGACTTGTCTACACTACATACCATTACTCCCCAAAACTGATGACAGACTTTGATTTCAAAAATTTATTAAAGAACAAACAGAATGAAAATTCTGCTTTTAGGGCATGGAATGAGAAAGAGAAAAAAAAATAGCTTCTTCCAGTTCTTTAATGGGAAAAATATCAAGAAGGAANAAAATAAATAAATCTGCAGAGCAGCAACAATAGCATATAAAGACCAGATTGGAAAATACTACNTGGAATATCTATAATTATCTAGACTCTTGGAGACCCCAGCTATTCCTCATCTACTTCAGCACCAGGATAATGGAAGATGATGAACTAAAGTCACACCACATATCAATAGCAGACTGGGGTGGAATGAGCACATCCTTCCCATCCCTCGCCGTCGTCTGCTCTACTGCAGCATGTATTAAACCCAAAGTAAAAAAGTGGTGAAGAATGACTTGTCATATCATTTATTAGAGTTGATGGAGTGTAGACAGTCTTTTCAATAAGGCTTTAACACACTGTTATGCACCACAGTACATTATTAATGAAAAGGAACGCACGAGACTTGCATCAGCTTTTCCCCAAGTCATTCTGACATTAAATTCAAAATCAATTCTGCCTACCCGGTGTGGCAAAGGGTCAGAGATAAAAATGCTAATTTGTTTGTTGTTTACCAAAAACTTAAGCTTATCATTCAGAGAACTGACCAAGAATCTCTTCTGTTGTACTGAATGTGGTAACAGCATTATTTTTAAGATCAGAAACAAATGTAACNGGCATATAAACAAATTGTGCCCTAGTTTGTATGTGACAAGAGGATGGGATCCAATTATCTCTGACTGAAAGAACACAAAGGACAGCCATTGAATGAAAATGGCGGGAGGGAGGGGGGTGAACTTCTCATTCAATACCTGAGTATCCAAATGAAACTAATTCACTCTCGAAAGGTTATTAAGTAATTGAGCCCAATGGTGCCCGGATGAGGAGTACTTCTCAACCCGTGAAGAAGAAAATAAATATATTTTACAATGACACAATCATCTCACTCACTCAGTCATCTCAGTTAAGCATCTTACATTCAAAAGAAATAGATTAAGAATGACTTACCGCAAGCAAGGAACCCTGATAGAGACAAGCACCTGTGGGAGAAAAAAAAAAGGCAAGAATTAAATAAAAAAAAAACAAAAAAGAGACGATACATAACAAACCAATAGTCACTGCCCAGCATGCTTATCTCTTAACTCCATGTCCATCACACTCAGTAAACTACTTTGATTAAAAGGCTCGAACACTCTTACCCTGGTATTGGAAATAACCCCTTATATCAGATCAATGACTTGCAGACACGTGACAAAGTGTAAGATTAAAGCATATTTGGATTTTAAAAGAAATGTCTTTAAATCTCAACAATATGGCTGCCTAAAGACCTGAACAAGGACAGTATCAATAGACATACTGACATGGAAGCGGGGAATCTCAGGGGCTCCACCCCTTGACAAAGAACTAGAGGCATCAAAGGGATGAGAAGAGTAGGAGAAGGAGTCTTCCACCAGGGAGAAGCCCCCTAATTGGTTATCCAATACCAAGTGGTCAGCCCTGAAATCATGTTCATGCTGAGCAGACTTAGTAGTGTGTGTGTGTGTGTGTGTGTGTGTGTAACAATAACAATTTTAAAAAGAAGAGGCCAGGAATTTGAGGGAATGGAGGGAACAGTTGAAGGAAGAAAAGGGAATGGAGGGAAGTGATATGACAATATTTTAATAAAATAAATGTATTTGTAGTGGCATAGTATAAATATAATGCTATTATCTGTGTGCACTGTCACAAAAGCTTCCTTAATCCACTCTGAATTTATTTATTTATCTTCCGTACTTTGCTATATAAATTCTCCAGATCAACTCAAGGAGTCAATTTATTCCATAATAATTTTCACATCTCAAAGTTTCTTCCATTTTCAGTTGGTCTCTTCGGGGTTCTTGAATTTGATCCCGTCCTTGAGCAGGATAGCATTCCTTCTCCTTTAAACTCAGAGCCCTCCGTGCCTCAATTATTTTTTGCGAATCCATTCTTGATACTTTCCTATGGTATTCTATTTGTATTTGTTGTTATTGTTTGCTTGGTTGGTTGCTCAGCTGATTGGTTTATGTTTGTTTGTTTTGAGACAAAGTTTCCCTATGTAGCCCAAATTGGCCTACAACTTGGAATCCTCTTGCCTCAGCCTCTGGAGAGCTGGGATTGTAGGCCTGTAANCATATCCACCCCTGCATGTGACAGGAAATGGACCTCTGCCTCACCACCTCTGTACGCATGCTCAGGAAAGGGATTGCCTCTATGTTTTTGAACTTCTTCCCCACCTGTCCACATAGTAGGCATTCACCAGGTTACCAAATAAACACAAAAACACCTATTTCACACCTTTCATAAAGTATATTCTTCACTGGGGAGGTTAAGCCATGGTGTGGGACAGCACAGATGGAAGCTATTTGAGCCCCTGACCTCTGCAACTCTTCTCACTCCATGGTTTTCCTTGATTTGCTGCTTATGAACCGATACATCTTTGTCTTTTCCAGTCATTAGACACCAAATGAAAAAAGAGAAAGATAATCTGTTCTAATGCAGAAGAGAGCAGAATCGGACTCAGGGTGCTTACATCTGAACAGCTAGCGTAACGGAAAATGAACCTCTGAGTTTTATGTTTTAGAATAGTATAAAATTGCAATCCTAGTCTTAAGAAGTACACACATGTTCTCCGGTGATTTCTGAAGAGCACAACAGGTGTCATTTAACCTGAAAGCGGTGTGCAGCACACTCCCAGCTAGTCTGGCACAAATGAGACACAAAATAGAAGGCAAGCATGCAGACACAACACGGTGGAAGCAGGTCATGACAGGACACAGTTGGTTTCCAAGGATAGTTGGAGAGGTTTATTATGGTGCTGATCTCCACAGATCCTAAAGAGGCTAACTTCTCAGCAAACAGCTGGCCTGCCTTCCCTGTCAATCACAGAACTAACGATCTATAAAGAAAATGAGACGACTANTTACACTTGGGTTTGAAAGAAAGATCTCTGTGGGTAAATTTCCTGAGATGACTTTTATGGCCTTGACATTCCAATAAGAAAAACTTGAGATAGAACCTTGAGGAAAAATTCATCTTAACTGACCTGTTTTTANGAATTTTGTCCTGAAGATAGTATTTCAATCTATAATATGTCATAAGAAAGAAGATACCTGTGTATATAAATATTAATCATGCATCTGGAAGAAATACATACCTCAACAATTCAGTTTTTAAATCATTTGTGTGTGTGTGTGTGTGTGTGTGTGTGTGTGATATGATACATATGTGTGCATGTGGAGGCCACAGGTCACCTTCAGGTGTAGGTGTCATTACATGAGTACTTTCTATCTTGTGTTTTAAGACAGGGTCTGTCACTGACTGGAACTCACAAGCAGACACGGCTGGGTGGCTGACTCCACCTCCGTAGCACTGGGATTTCAATCATAGGTCCTGGGTATTGAACTCGGGTCCTCATGTTGGCGTGACAAACACTTTCCCAACTGTGCTGTTTCCTCAACAAACAATACAGTTTTAAATTTTTATCAGCACCATATTCACTATTCAAAATAATGGGTTTCAAGATGGTATTTTTATGTGTGTACATTACATACCTTGATCATATTCGCTCCCCTATTACCCTCTCTCACCCACCCCCCTCCCAAGGTCCCGTTGTCTTCCCAAATAGTCACCTTTCACTTTCTTGCCTACAATTCACTTTCTAAGTTATTTAAACACGTTTACTTATTCCTCATGCTTATAAATTATAATAATGTTTTTTAAATTATAATGAAGATAATTACCACTTAGATACAATTTAACAAAATTGAATCATTTTTTTCAGACTATTAATCTCCTAATGGCTAAACAATTAAATATCTGTGACATATTCAGGTTTTCTTTTAGTCGACAGACAAAATTATATGCACTTATTGTGTATGTCATGATGTTTTCAACTGTGTGTAATCTTTAAAACAACCTAACAGATTTCAACTTTTAGGGGNAAAAAGCCAATATTTACCCTTTAGAATAAGAGCATCCTCCCATACAGTCATATAAGGCAACTTTCCAAGAAATGCATCATTAGGTAGCTTCATTGTCATGTGACATCATGTCAGCACAGAGTATAATGACACAAACTAAAGCACCAAGACATGCCTAGGCAGTATAACCTCCTAGAGTCAGTGCATATACTGTCCATCATTGGCCAACATACCATTGCAGGGCATGGGACTGTAATTTNAGTTCTCGTCTCCATAATGTTGTCTTGCAAAGTCAACTTCTTTTCAAGGTTTGTAAAGAAATCCAGTTTAAGAAATAAGCAAACATCCATAGCNAAGCCCATTTTGGGAATTCTGGGTAGACCCTATAAACTTACTGCAACATGAAAACATTCAGCAGTCTTGAGAATGGCCCTACATTTGTACTTGTTTAAGCCAAACATCTGGGACAGACCCAAGTCAAACAATATGTAGCTGATAAATTCTATCATTAGAAAAAGAAATAACTCTGTGTGGGTTACTCCACGATGTGCAATTCCAAAAGAAATTAGCTTTGCCCTCCAAGGGCTTCCCTAAAACGAACAGTGCTACCCGGAAGGCAGCCGCCTGCATGAGTCTCCATTAACACACTTTCCAAAACCTCATTTCTACTCTCTGGAGAAAATAAAGCATTCCAGTATGATGCCCAGTCCCATCAAACATTCATCATCACCCAAAGCCAGACGAGGCCATCCTGAGCAAGCGTATTTCTCCCANACTATGGCAGGCTGCACACCCACCAACAGATGAAGCTGGGATGTTTTCTGGCAATTGGTGCTGGTGGCACCTCCTGGCACAAAAAAAGCAGAGAGGCCTTTATTCCAACTAGTCACATCATGTGGAAAACATAGCTACTCCTTCTGCTCNCTACACATTTTCTTAAGGGGTACTTGAACTACGCTGTGGATCTATCTATGATTTAGACTNAATGGGTTTAGATAAACTTCAGAAAACCTANAGCTTTAGATGAACTGTTAGAAATGGTAACAACCTCGAAGGAAAAGCNGGCTTTCCAAGAAAACTGGGGGATAGGGGCACAGTTGGAGCTAGATTCTCATGCTAAGGCCATCTCTAGTTGCAGGGCATGGACTACGGCTGAGACACCAGCATCTTAATCTCTACATTGAGGGATATTGCCATTACAAACACACAGAGTACCATGAAGCCTCTNTNCTGAGACTGGGCTGTTCTCCTCCCTGGCTGCTCAGTTTATTTCCTGTGAGTCACATATGCAAAATGCTACCTGCATAAAATAAAAGTCAGAAAGGGTCCCTTGCCTGAAGTCTCTTCGAGATTATAATGTATAATAATTTAATATAATAATCCTTTATGAGGCACCCATAGAAAGTTTAATATTTTTAGAGAGATTTTGAGATATAATTGGTAACATGCTTTCATCCCAAAACTATTAGCCACAAAGATAGTGGCTGGCAACTGAGTCAATTACGTAAATCCAACAGGCACAAAATGTCAGACTTTGTGTACCAGTTTCCTCCTTGATGAAAACTGTGCATCTTCTAGGGAAATTCTTAGATGGGATGTTTACAGGAAGGAGAAACATCAGGATGTTCCAAGGGGAAGTAAAACAATGCAAGGGATGCTCCTTAAGACAGGAAGTAAACTCAAAAGAGCTTCAGGAAGTCCCTGAAGCTGACAAGATTCACTAGATCCCATTCTCCCCACAAGTGTATGAAGAGTCATACACTGCTGAGAATCATTCCCAGAGAAGTCAAACTGTAAAGGAGAANCAGAAACCTGCCAAGGAGCCTGAAAGAAGCAGAGGCACACTGCCTAGAAGAAGCAAAGACGAGCTGAACTGCCTGGAAAGGACTCAACTGAGCCACCTGGAAAGGACACTTTGCAACCTCTTAAGCTGTTTGCAGGCTGTGTAATGTGTACCAGGTTCCCAGCTTTGTTAAATGTCACCCATCCTGGAGTAGGCTTTGTGATGCAGCTGTCTTTGAGTCGCTTCTGCTCCTGTAAGTAACCCCTCACCTACAGTCCTGTAAGTAACCTCAATAAAACTCACTGGTCTACTAACTTGCACTTCAGTGGTGTCCTACCTTGATCTGTCATGGACTCCCTATTTGGAGTAAGCAGCTATAGATGTGTGTGTTATGTCTTCCGGGAAAGGTCTGCCACATAACACAGACACACAGGTCAAGAGAAACCATGGCATATAGAGCCATTAAGATAAGAGATTTGGAGAGCAGGATGTCCTAGTTAGGGTGACTATTGTTCTGATGAAACACCATNACCAAAGCAACTTGAGGAGGAAAGGGTTTATTTGGCTTACATTTCCAGATAACAGTCCATCACTGAGGGAAGTCAGAGTTGGAACTCAAGCAGGGCAGGAACCTGGAGGCCGCAGCTGATGCAGAGGCCATGATAGGGGCCTGCTTACTGGCTTACTCCTCATGGCTTGCTCAGCCTGCTTTCTTATTGAACCCAGGACCACCAGCCCAGGTGTGGCACCACCCACAAATAGGCTGGGCCCTCTCCTATTGANTGCTTATTAAGAAAATGACTGACAGCCAGATCTTACAGCATTTTCTCAANTGAGGTTCCCTCCTTTCAGATAACTCTAGCTTGCTTCAAGTTGACGTAAAACTAGCCAGCCCACAGGGTATCACCAAAANATGACTCGTTAAGATAAAGCAGCCACAAGTTTGGCATTTAAATGTTCATANTTTATGTTGTGTTTTAATTCGGCTATAGCTGGGCATGTGGTGGAATAGTTAAAATAGAATCATTTCTGGACTGACAGGATGGCTCATGCCCTGATTACTCTTGGTTAGGATTCAGATCAATTAATAGAGCAGTAAAACAAAAATGGGCCAAACGCTTCTGGACTACCATAAGATTTGGCATGAGGCTCCAGCTCTGCCGTGTGGTGGTCCCTCCCCTCTTCTGAACCATGTGGTGGAGAGTGTTTTATGATTACTGGTGCCTGAGTAAAATTGAGTGAGGTTGCCACCCAAGTCCATAACAGTGAATATAGATGGCTGTGTCCCCACTCCAGGNTGTCCATGGGGAAGGTGATACTCAAAATCTAATCCCACAGGGGAGTGGAAATGCAATATATTAGAAACAAGAACCTATGATAATACATCACATGTCTATGTCTACTCGCAGGTAATGATAAAAACCAAAAGCTGCAAAGTTATGGACATCATCAATCACCTGGAGCCTGCAAAGTTTCAGTCCTGAGACACCCGAGAAGGGCCACGTGTCCTCAGAGCCCCACTNCTATTTTACCAATATCATAAATTTGGGGATANGTAAACTCCTTTGAAGGCAAATACTGCATGCAAGGGCTGTTTTGTTTTTACCCTATGATGTCAGAATTCCCANCTCACACCAAACCTAACAGGGTGTAAGAGATCTCAGTAAAGGTCTGCAGAATCAGAGATGGAGGGAGGCTGTTTGCATCAATGAAGAAGCCAATGCAGTCCTTCTCCAATATTGAGTTTTAAGCATTAAATGCCTCCTCAAAGAAACTCTCTGTCCAAACACAGAATCAAAACTGCTGATATACCTCTAAATAAAACAAAACCTCAATCAAATGGTCCTTTACAGTGTAATCTGTTAATAGTAGGTGCAGGAGAAACTAGGGAGCCTTGAGGGATTAGCTAAAGTCACGTGATGGGGAGTGGTACTGGGACAGACACTAGGGTTCAAGTCTCCAAGAGTATTTCCCAATTGCAAACCAGCTGTCTATCTACTAAAACTCACATAATTTCCCCATGTGAGGACAAGTCAAGATGAGTCTCCAGAAAACAGTGTTGCAGTTTTTCTGGTTCAGGAAGCAGCCATGTTTAAGGCTTCCCTGTGACTTCTTGATGTTATTAATCCCTCAAATCACAGGCTATCGGCTTAGCAATCTTGAGGCAATATACAATAACACTGCCAACAACTTGGTTATAAAAATTCATCTTTCTCTTGATACTTAAGATAAAAATTTAGACCCTGGAAACCTCAGCAAAATCTTTTTGCTTGTTTTTGTTGTCTTGTCATGCTGGGTATTGAACCGGGGACCTTGAGCAAAAAGCTCTATCACTGATCTATAGCTCAGACCCCTGGTCTCTCTCTCTTTTTTTATAATTAGAAAACATATTTAAAGCTCCCACCACAGAGTACCTTCCTCATTTAGTTAGATAGTTCATTCAAGGTCAGTCACTTAATCAGGGAGACGGATCTATTTAAGTTAATTGAGAAGAATGCTATTTGGTAATTCCTCTTCCAACTGAAGCTCTTGAGATCACACTGCATTATTAAGAGCCAAGCTGGAGACACAGGAATTGCTGGAGCTGCCCTAAGCTCCTAGGCCAGTGAGAAAGAACTCACTATAGCAACTATAACTGTGGGGAGAATTAACTGGAGCACTATAAGCATTCTCTGTTGTTGGCTAAGAAAAAAAATCAATAAATTCTTCCAGGAGCTGGCAAGTGGAAATGTGACTATATGGTCCACCCAGTAAGGCCTGTAGATGCCTGTGTTTAAAAATCTTCCCCTGGGTCAGTACCACAACTATCACTTGAGGAAATCTCTAGGGTCCCATATGTTGTCCATCTCAGTCTCTTAGTATTTGGGTTTTTTTTGGGGGGGGGGGTGGTTGGTTGCTTGGTTGCTTGGTTGGTTGGTTTTGGTTTGTCAAGACAGTTTCACTGTGTAGCTCTGGCTGTCCTGAAATTTGTCATGTAGACCAGGCTGGCCTGGAACTCACGGAGATCCACCTGCCTCTGCCTCCTGAGTGCTGGCATTAAGGGTACCTGGTGGCAGTCTCTTAGTTTTAAAGAAAAAGAAAGCTTTGACTGGCTCCAAGCAAAGGCCTTACCAGACGACAGCTGATTTGTGAGTGTGAGACCATTATCACACAAATAAATAAATTAAATGAGCCAAAGTGTGTAAAATGCTTAGCAAAGTGCAAGGAAAT
>LZPO01066413.1:89782-103417 GCA_001675575.1 Neotoma lepida | reverse complement strand
AATACAAGTTGCCCACAGTTTGAAAAGGGCTGCACAGCCCCCTGGCGTGCTTTTCCAGGGAATAGTATCCTTTTGACATAATTTCCACGACCATGTGAGAAGGTGGTGGCGCCTTAACCTGTGGAGAAAGTCTGAGCGTGGATTTCCAAGGCCAGCCCGCCTGCTAAGAGAAAGGTGGTANGAAAGGGAGGCGCCACCGCTCTGGAGACCGAAAGCCCACCTGAGGTTTTGTCCTCCTGCGACCTCCAGCCGCCCCCACCCCCTGCGCCGAAGGTGCGGGGAAGGCGATGCGTGCACAACACCGCCTATATGATTTGCAACTGGGCAGGTGAACTCTTCCTGCAGCTGGATGAATAATGAATGGAGCCAGGAGAGGAAACCGAGAGCCCAGCCGTGGATGAAGTCGGCTTCCTCCCAGCCCGCCACCTCCTTCCCCCTCCATAAGTGCTAACCCTGACACTGTCCCCGCCCCCCAACTCCTGATTTACTAACTAATTTATTATCTGAACCCAGATTGCGTATGCTATCCTGGTGACAACACCCAAGTCTCCTTTCTCTCCCCCAGCTCTTGGGGAAGTGGGTTGGAGCCCCCTCCCCCACAATGAGAATCGGGGAGAAGAGAAGAGCCTATACTCTTATTAACCACTTTTTTTTCCTAGAGAAGCAGGCAGCCTCATGCTTTCGGTACCGAGGAAGATTTATTTCAGAGCAACTGAATCGTCTACATCCAAAACACTCTAACCCACTACTTATAAAATCTTAAGTGGTCTTTAAGTGGGAAAAATTATTGGGGCGCGGAGGGGCAAAAAGAACGATGGAGCTTGGGTGAGGATTTTATGTTTCACAGGACTGAGAGCAATTGCTCACTCCTCTAGGCTCCACGTAGTTGCTTTTCCCTCAGGAGTAGGGTAGAAGTGGAAGGAAGATCCACTTTCAGAAATGTCACCTCAAAAGGCCACCCACCCACCCCCAAAAAGCAGAGAGGAGGCCGTGGTGGGCTGTGATTTTACCTCAAGAGAAACCAAGAGTGGGGATTTCAGGAGAGAGGAAAACCCACTCCATGTCCGCCCCTCGCCCCAAATCAGAAACTTCTACCCAGCCCACAACACTCAAAAACCCCGCTGANTGTTTTAAATGGCACGAAGGAACACACACACTGGGCACCGCGCTTTTACCTTACCTTCGCAATGAGGCAATACTGCAAATTCCGCCAGCGCTAGGGCCACCCCGAGCCACGCTTTGAGGACACTCATCGCCGCCGCCGCCGCACTCTCGCAGGAGGAGCCCAGCCTTCAGCATCCAAGAACCTGCTCTCGGCCAAAGCCCAGGCTGCAGCGCCGGGAGCCGGGACGCGGGTGCAGACAGTGGGGAAACGCGGGCTGCTCCGCCGGGAGCCGAGCTTGGAGGGGTGGACCCGAGAAGGATGCTGCCGAGGGCCGCACTCAGCCCCGAGGCTCACCCGGCTCTCCAGCCAGTAGATGAGCCACCACCGTGAGCCGAGCCTGCNAAGAACGAGGCAAAGCTCAGCCCGCCACCAAATCTAGCTGGAAAGTTGCGGGTCAGCGGCTGCTGGGATCTCGCAGCATTCCCTCGGGCTAGACCAGTTCCTCCAGAGGTCCCCNACTGGAGAGATGCAGGCGCAGGTTCCTCCTCAGCAGCTTTTCAAAGTTCTCTCGGCACGCCCCCCGTCTGTAGGCGTGCTGTCGGCCGAGGGGGTCGCGGCGGCGAACACGCCGGGCCGGGCCACTGCAGCGCTCAGGGAGCTCGGCCGCGCAGGGCTGCTGGCTGCAAACTTTGTGCGGCCCTGCGGGAGCTCCGGGACTCCCGGGCGCTGCAGCCGCACCGCGCCGCCCGGCTGCTGCAGGCCAGAGCTCCACACCGAAGGCGTGGGGGGCGCTGCTGCCACTTTCTCTCCCCCGCCTCTCGCCCGGAGGAGGAGTGCAGAGGGGCGCGGCTTGCTCCACACCGACGCCCACCTCCGCACCGTGCAGCCCCGAGCTGCGCTGCAGGGTGGAGGTGCGATTACCCAAGTGGAGGTGGAGCCATAATTGTAGATGCACCGAGGAAAGAGAGAGGCTGGGAAAGACCCCGAACTCAGTGCTTCTCAAATGAGGGGCCTGGAAATGCACAAGATAAGTCCCCGAGTGGATCCCAGCATTTAAAGCACACACGCTCCGCCTTCCTCCGCCTCTCTCGCCTCCTTCTTCTCCCCTTTGCTGGGTGTGAAAATGGACTCAGAGACTCTGAGCTTTGGCAAAGATTCCAGAGAGTCACGTGGGGAAGGGGAGCCGCGGTGAGGGGGTGGGGGAAGCCGAGAGAGCAACCTGATCCCCTTATTCATCCTGCAGGAGTTGGATTGGCTTTGTCTGGGGCGGGATCAAAAGTGGTCACACCGGAGGGCGGGGTGGAAATAGGAGGTTAGGTCTCCATTCAGATACTGTTGGAAGGTCCTCGAGCCAGGTCACACCCCTCCCTCCTGGAGTTAGGGACAGGGTGCTCCCACCCAAGTCCTTACTGCTACCTCTTCACTGCTTAGTTCTCCCATTCCTGCCGAATACCGACCCCGGAACAGACCTGGTGGTNGTCTTNGCTTTAGGGCCCTCAAGGGTTTTACCTGCAGCCTAGAAGTGTTTGGACAAGTGTGTTCTAGGCACAATGAATGCACCTTTAGAGCTCCCTAAAAGACTGAGTCTGAAAACACCACACTTTCTGGGTGGGCCCAGCTGCTCCCCCAAATGCCAATGACTGGGAAGCCAATGTCAAGGCAAAAGCCTTCTGGCATTCTGGTGTGCACACTTGAAGAGCAAGCGGCTCGAGGGGAGGGGAGACGAGGGGGAGAACGGGACTTCCAGCCAGGACTGAGTGATAGCTATTTTTAGAGGACTAAATAAAAATAGCTGGTCCGGGTTTAATCATTTTGAGCTGGAGATGACTGCATGGGAGAGATGCGGGCTGGGTTCCCATGGGCCAGAGGAAAAGATGCACGGGTTACCTTGGCAGAGCTGTGATGGCTAGACTGTCCNGAAAGGAACTTGAAGAAACAGTCAACACCAAACTGTGGATAGGCAGCTTCTGATATTCCTGGCCACATAGGGCAGGCCCATGTTCTATAGAGCACACTGATATACTGCCTGGACTCCTGGCTTTTTAGAATAACCCAATGAAATGAAACCNGAGGGTCCCTNTAACTGTCACCACTTAGCCACAGCGTGGAGGAACNTGAGATAACCTAGGCATGACTGTTGAGGATTCAGAGGACTTAGGNACTGACCAGCTCTCCCTCCATGCTCCCCTGAGCTGTTGTGGTCCTGGGGACAGCANCGTTTTTATCTCTCTATCTGAAGCACATATAGGGACTCTGTGAACATGTGTTGGANGAACGGANTGAATCAAGNAATCATCACCCCCAGAGNGCAACCACAGCTTGGGTGGGACCTGAGTTTCCTCCCACTTCCCCTCTCTTCATTTAGAAAGTAGGTATTTTCTCGGGTCAATGAAAAGTACTTACAAAATCAGGTTGNTGCACACAAACAAGATTGTAACCCCTAACCCCTCCTATTTTGTAGCCACTGCAGACAAGGAGTAACTTAAGACAACTGGTTTTCACTAGAATAAACTATTTGATTTCATTTTTAAAAATGCCTACANTTGTGGCACTCAAGGGGGTCTCAAAACATCTTTTATGTTTGCAAAATGAAAACAATCTCTCTTTTTTTTTTTTGAAAAAGAGGTGAAGAGGCAGGAGCATAGCATTTCCAAGTTCTACTGCCAGATACGACATTTGTCATTTTTCTTTATAACAATAGCCCCCCTTCACCACCAGCCCCTCACCAGCTCCCATGGTCTTCTCTCCATCCCAGTAGCAAATAGTCCAAGGATTCCCACTCCAAGATCACTAAAATCTCTGCTCACAGATAGTCTATATGCTCACGTTCTTTCTTCATATGCCCACATTGCATAACTTTTGTTCCTATGTCCCATAGTGTCTTCTTAGATCAGCCCTGCCATCATATTTACCTGGTCCTGATGTTGCTCACCTGGTAGATAATACATCCTGAATACTTTGTACCTAACCCAGGACACTTTGCCATGTAATCTGCTGGTAACCCTGTGAGATAGGTACCATTGTTATTCTCACTGACAGGTGAAATGACGGATGGCCCCAAGTCAGGCAGTTAATTATGGCAGCTCTCTGGAACAAACAGCCCTGCCTACTATAAGAGTCAGACCGACACATCTCAGTATCTTAACACAACAATCTCTCTGTCTATTTTGTCCCCTGGACATGGGTGGACCCTACACNTNATGCCCTGGACATCAGTAACTCCTTCCTGTAGCCAGGCCATCATGGAACATATAAAACTCACTACTGCACACGGGTGACAAAGGAAGCATCATCGCCATTCCTCTTGTAGTCCAAGAATGAGTTGCATGCCCCACCCACCCACCCACCTACTGCCTACCAGGAAGACTGGGCCAAGGACACATAGTGGGACATGTGGGGACTCATGTTCTCACTGTACTACTTCTAACAGAGCCCCTGCTCTAACCTGTCTTAAACTTTCCTTAACTACACTGTCAGCAACACTACAGCCAGACCTTCTCTGCTGCCACCAGGGCTTTGCTGACCCTTGTCACAGAGTCTAGTATTTGTCCTGACTATCTTTCCTCTCCTGCCCTTCTCTCTACTTCACTGACCCTTTCATTTCTCTCTCCCTTCCCTCTGTCTTCCTTCTACACAACCGCTCATCTCTCTCCTGTAGGTCTCCCCTAGGGTCTTGCCCTGCATTGGGAGTTCTTGCAATTTTAGTGTATTTGTCCTGGTTTGTCAGCTGCAGCACATGGCAACATTTGTTGCCACTTTTCTCTGCTTCATATCCTTTAGAATTCAGGGGCTGGAGAGTTGTTTTAGTCAGTAAAGTACTTGCTGTGTAAATATGAGGTCCTGANTTTGGATTCCCAGCATCCATATTAAAAGCCGGGGATGCAGGAGGCTCTGATCTAGCGCTGGGGAGGTAGAGACAGAAGTTTCCCTGGGGCCTTCTGGCCCAGGCCATTCTAGTCAAACTGGTAAGTTCCAGGTTCAGTGAGTAAATGAAGTGGAAAGTGACCAAGGAGAACTTTCANGAGCTTTCCTCCTATGGCAAGTGTTTTGACGGAACTGTATTTCTCTGCTGTTGGGGAGAAGAAGCATCTTTGCCTATCTTTCCGTCTCTCTGTTCTGAGTGGCCTGCTTATACTTCCTTCTGTTTCTTCGTTTCCATGTAGAAGTCTTGCATTTCTCTTACAGTCAGTATATTAATCATTCTCTAGGACTTCAGATACAGTTTTAGAGAAACGAAGAGCAATTCACTGTTTTGTGGGAAACGTTTCCTTATCAGTATCATTTGAGATGCGCGCAAGGTTAAAACCAAGAAAAAAGGCTTTAAACCTGGAACGATTTTTACTGGAATAAAGTNAGCAAATCCTCCAAGGTTTTAAAATGCATTTCTCTGTTTTATTTCCCTCACTCCAGGTAGCCTCCCAATTCTTGTGCCTTGTTTAGAGCATTGCAATTGTCTTGGACAAGGTTTGTTTCTCATTGGTTGAATTTCCTGCCTTAGCAATTGTTAAATATTTGTAATACTACTTCTGTGCCTCCAGGAGAAGAAAGCCAGGCATTGGAGGTCGCTGAAAAAGCCAAATGGCCACAGCCAAGAAAAGGAAAGCACAGAGAACATCTTAAGACAATAGTCAATTTCTTTCTTGTGTAAGGTTACACTGGCTTTGGGTTTGTAAATAAAACCTTAACGAATCTGTCCTTTCCTGTGTCATCTTTCCTTCCTGGTTTTTCAGACATCATCTTTTCATCTCTAGATACCCAGGTACCTTCTTCTTCCACCGAGAACACCCTGAATAGCCACAGCCTAATACTTGCTGGTTAGGAATGCATGACAGTCACAGAAATAGACAAAAGTGATGGACAAGTCTATCGGAAATTCAATATTTTCCTTTACTAACTACTCAGCTACTTTGCTGAGCTGAGTATTCCCACTTGTGACTATTGCTACTGCAAGACCTGAGAAAAGGACAGATATAACAAGAAAAGGTGAAAAAGAACACAGCAGGAGAGGAAAATATAGAATGCAACTATAGGTGGAGAGCCACATGAACTCAACCTGTGCCCCCAGTGCTGAACAGCCAGCTATGGGACTGAATGGTTGGCCTGCTTGGCTCTTATCTGGCTCTGGTCTGGTTCTTCTTTTACAGCCCCTATTCCTCTCCTTTGGGATGGAAATGCTTACCTGGTGCTATTGTATCCAAGTGTTTTATTTTTATAGCAAGGAATCTGCCTCAAGTTTCAGAGCAGACTTTGAACTTGGACATTTGAGTAATGTTGTTGACTGGTAAGACTATAAGGATTCTTTGGGGTGCGTTGAGAGCTTTTGTCCTCCTTTATTTGTCTTCTGAGACAAGGTTTCACACTGTGCGTCAGGAAGGTCTGAGACTCACGGTCCTCCTGCTTCTTCCTCCCTGGGAATGGGATCACAGGCACGTACCACCATATCCATGCACTGGAGATGGAGCGAGCCTTTGTCAGAGACAATATGTTGTGATTTAGACCCTAAACGTTCCCAACTGGTCATGTGCAGAAGGCCTGGTCCCCAGTTGATGGTGCCATGGGGACATGGTAGAACCTTTAAGAGCCCAGCCTAACTGGAGCAAGTTAGTTCCTGGTGCTTGTCCTTGGAAGGTTTTCTGAGATTCCAGCCCCTTCCTTTGACTCAGTGTTTCCTAGCNGCTGTGACCTCAACAGCTTTGCTCCAATAAGTGCTTCCTACCTGGTGCTCTGCCCCAAACAACTGGAGCCAAGCGACCAAGAAGTGACACCTCTGAAATCAGGAGTCAGGNTCCACCTTTCCTCNTTGAAGTCGATTTTCTCAGCCACCTGCCCCAACCCCCANAGACAGAAAACTAATACAAGAGAATTTCCAAACCATCTGTTTGGGGGTCATGGAAGGAAGTATTCCAAGAGAGACATTATTATATCTCCTCCATCCCATTTATACAAAGAATTATTCTCAATGGCCTATAATATAGAATAAGTTGAGCAAATTGTGAGACCTCTAGATGAAGCCACAAAGCTGAGGATCCCTAATTTAAAACCCCAGATATGAAATGTTCCCAAATATAAAACTTATGTTATAACATGATGTCCCATGTGAAAATTCCATACCTGAGCTCATGTGAGCTGCAAGCGTACCACAATCATAAAATGACCTTCAGGCTATAATTATAAAGTGTATATAAAGCAAGTTGATTTTGTGTTTAGACTTCAGTCTTAATCCAAGATATCACATTACATATATNCAAATATGCCAAAAATTTCAAATACAAAATCTGAACTCCACAACATTTCTGGGCCTAAGTATTTCATACGAGGGATATTTCATTTGTATTATATAATAATAATTAAAATTGGCATCTTAAGCATCTCTTGGAGGCACACAATTCAGTACACAGAAGTTTCCACATTTTGGTCATTTACATATATTCTCACATACACACACACACACACACACACACGCACACACACACGCACACACATCCATACAAACATCCTTGAAAATTGTACATCAAATAATATCTCTGAGATTCCAGGTGACTTTTCATTCCTCTCTTGAGCTTACCTGGATTTTCATTATTCTATACTGAACACATATTTACTTTTGCAATGAAAAATGGTATCAAGGAGATTTTTTTAAACAACTGAAGAAGCCAGTTCAACTTGTCTTCATATATTTAATTTCTGTCTATGGAAGGTAGAAGCTGTATGTTAGAAGATATTCAGGTTTAGTTTACCTTAGCAGCTTAGTGATGATTATTTGTCTTACCCTGCTTTCAGAAGACANGAGTGTTCACCATCATTTTCTGGATACTTGGGATATTACGTTTTTTACCAGATCACCCACAAATAGATTGAGCCACTTAACCAAATCTAGCTCCACAGCATCCAGCACAAGAGCTGTGATCCCACAAGGCTGCTGAATCTTAAAAGGAGTGTTGTCCACACTGAGAAGTGCTGACTGATAAAATATGGTTGATGGTCCAAACACTTGTAAAAGAAATTGCATGTCAAAATAATAACACTTTGTGTTATGTCAAGCACAATGTGTAATTAACACTTACATTGATTGGGTGTGATGGTGCATACCTGTAAATAATGCCCCACTAAGGAGGCAGAGGCAGGAAGAGCAGGAGTGAGGCCAGTATGGGTTCTATAGTGGTAAGCTGTCTGAAAACAAAACTCCTTCATTTTACCTGTTTCTCTTTGGTTTTTTAAACAAAAAGCAGTCACTAGAAAATGAAGTTAATGTGTTCACTATAGACTTATGAAGTGGTTTAAAAATAAACTGATAATATCAAGCACTGGCAAGGAGATGAAGCAACTCAAACTCCCATAAATACTGGTTGGTTAATGGAAGATGAGAGTCAATTTGGAAAACAGTTTAATAGTTTCTTATGAAGTCAAACATAAACTTACCATGTGATTTAGCTGTCTTACTCCTAAATATTTACCCAAGAGAAATTAAAGCCTGTTATATTCATACAAAATTCTATAGATGACTGTTTAAACTGACTTTCTCATTCACCAAAACTAGTAAACAACTCAAGTCCCTCAACTAGAAAGGAAATAAACTGTCCGTATAAAAGACTTAGCTGGGCATGATAACACACGTCTTTAGTCCCAGCACTCGAGAGGCAGAGGCAGGCAGATCTCTGAGTTTGAGGCCAGCCTGGTCTACAAAGCAAGTTCCAGGATAGCCAAAGATACACAGAGAAACCCTGTCTCAAAAAAAAGGAACAAACAAAAAAGACTGCAACTTAGTAGTAAGTGAAGCAAACCACTGACACTCATTATGGCATCAATGAGCAGTAAGTGCATTGTGCTAAGTAAAAGAAGCCTGAGTTAAAAACCTACATACACTGATTCCATTTATGTCAAATCCTCTTGGCGGAGGGCAAGAAGGGTTAATCTCACATTGTGATTTTTAACAAGAGATAGAACTAGTCTGAACCTAAACAGGAGTTGTACAGTCATATGTGTTTGTCAGACATCCAAACTAGCAGTGTGTGATGATACATACATGTAATTCTAGCTACTTAGAAAGACAAGAGAGGCTTGTCTCAAAAACAAAAAGATAAATTTTAAATTTACTACATGTAAATTTACTATTTTTAAACAACCAAAGAAATCTTAGGAAACAAGCACTACCCTCAGGTTGGCAATAACACTAATAATAAAGTCAATTAAAATTATGTATCTGGTGCCCTGTAGTAAAGCTCTACCTCCACACAGCCACACAGGGATGATAGCATTCCAAAATGGCTGATCCGCAACAAGCCAAAGTTCCTACCAGCAAAGGCCCATGCCAACACTCAAGGATGAGCCAGAGTGAGAGACAAGCTTTGTTTTCCTGAGCATGGACATTTCAAGTTGCTTGTTACTTCAGCCCACACTAAATGATGCTTTCCTCTGTGCCACCTTTACCCTCCACTTGGGTCCTACTTTTACATTCAAAATAGCTTCCCACAGGTCCCAGGGAGGGTCCNTTCTACAGAGGGCTAATCCAGGTGTAGGAGACTTGTGAGCCTATAGCAGATCTTCACTTCTGTCTCAGTGTACCAAACTGGCTCCATACACGTTCTCAAACCCACACATTTGACAGAACTTTCAATTTCACCAAAGTAGCTAAGACTTGAATTATATGGCATGCCATATTCTGACAGTGAATAGAGTTAACATTACCATAAATTAGGTTGATTAATGTATTATCCAATCCAAGACACTCTTAAGAGCAAAAAATCATGATACTAATAAATAATCCCAGAATAGCAAGAACACAAATCAAGATTCCCCGAAGGACTTGGCTTCCTGGAGAAGACATGGACACCTGAACAATTTGGTAATTAGGAAGAAAAGGTATGGAGAGTAATGGATATTGAGAGACAACCACACTGAACAGACAAAAAGATTTAGAATCATATACCTTCAAGAAAATAAGAACTTAACGTGGTACTGATAAAGCTACAAAATAAATTGTCTGTGAGGGGAAAGTCAGCTGACTATAAAGTGTATTCCTNCAGCTTGTTGACAAGGTATTCTTTCCTAGGAAACATAGCTGGGAACAAATATCAGGGAATGTAACTCCCCCAGTGTATCCTGGGTCTCCCTGTCTTCCTCAGAGCAGACATGCCAAAAAGTAAAATCTTCCACCTTCTCAGAAGCAAACTACAGACTTGGAAATTATTTTCACTGCAATCCAACGATACNGGTCTCCACAAATGTAGGAAGGAAGACAGTATTATCTTAGGAGTCCAGGGAGAAACACCCAGGATGCAATTTAAGTTGCAGGGCTAGCTGGTTAACTGACTTCGGATAAGTCATTAAGAGATCCTCTAAGTTCTTGTCTGTAATGAAGAGATAATAATGTTTGAGACCTACTTATCAAACTGGGTTCTATCTAGTGAGACTCAATTTAAGAAAATGGATATAAAAATCTTTTGAAACATTAAGAGCACTTACACAAGTGTAGCATTATTATGAAATTTCAGCTAGGTCAGGCAGTTTTCTGGGCAAGGCAGTCTTAAGGATATAAATAATCACCCTGTTGTAATTGGATATGTAAATGTTCCCACAGGTCTACTTTAGCCAGNTCTTCAGATAAATCAAAACTGATGATGATGATGATGATGGTGATATTCTCTAACTAGGAATGAGAAATGAAAGAAAGACAGACAATCTCCTGTTTTGATCAATGCAAGAAGACAAAGTAACCCTTAGTTATGTCATCTGTTTTAAAGATTTTCAGTAATGCCATAGCCAGAACGAGAACTCACACATGGTCAGAGTATGCTTGGTATGTTTCTAGACACTGGCCTTTCATGTTTCTATTTTCTCTCTTAGTCTATGAATGTCTAGTAACAGCCAGGTTGCAGTATGTCTGGCTTCAGACACTCTGGAGTCAGTCAATCTTAAAATGACTGTGGACTCTGAAATGACAGGGAAAAACTGGCTGTAGTTCCTCCTGGGACTCTCCTGGCAGACAGACAGCCCTAAGCCTGCTGTCGGTTTTCAGTAGATTTTAGAGTTGAGAAATGTTTCCCCTGTGGGCAGAAGACAAAAAGAAGGTGAGAAAGACGACAGAGAGGAGCANGACCGTGTGTCCCTTCCTGCCTTTTAGCACCATAAAATAGACAGAATTTGAAAGTTGGGTGCCTCAGAGATGGGAACATGTTTGTCTCCCAAGCTGCCCCCCTTGGGATGTCAACTCAGCATCCTCCCTCAACATCTGCTGGTGTAGTTCTCCCCAGCACACGCCAGNCTGGATTTGAATCAGCGATGGACCAGATATAGCAGCAGCATGGAAAGTTCAATTTAAATAAAGCCAGGCCAAAGCTGCTCATAAAACATGAAGTAATGTCTTAGTTTACATAAAGATTTTTCAACAGAAAAANATCCCACCCCAATAAGAAAGGCAAAGAGCTTTAAGACTGTAATTAATTTCCCAGATCTAAGGATAGGACAAAGCTTATGGATCTATAGACTCCAGGGTGGCTATTCTTCCCTCCACTAGAATAATATAAATAAATGGTGATGTGGTTTAACCATATTTCTTTATTTAAAAAGAAAGACAGTTATCTTCTTCCACATCTGAACTTATAATCCTATTTGAAGATGCTAAAACACTTTAAAGTTTGAATTGAACTGGGAGTTGTTTATAAAATGCAATGCTACTTTACATAGTCACTGCCAACAGCCTTGGGTCTTTTTATTTCCAGTATAAGAATGTCGATTCCCTAATTGGCTACCTTATTAAAACAAAATAAAATAACTCTGAGCAACAGACATCTTAATTAGCTGCACTAACCAAGAGGCTAGAGAGATGGCTCAGTTGGCAAGGTGCTTGCCATGCATAAGATCCTGAGTTCAATCCTCACCACCCACATAAAAAGCTTGGCACAGTGGGACATACTATTAATCCCAGCACTGTNGAGGCACAGACAGGTGAATNCTTAGGGCTCACAGGGGAGCCAGCCAGCCTAGCCTAATCAGNAAGCCCAGGTACCAGCCAGAGTCTACTTCAAGAAAAAAAATCAAAATGGCAGCACCTTAAGAGGAACAACAGCTGTCCTCTGACCTCTACATACATTACCACATGAGTGCACCCTCCCCAACACACACACTCACAGAGTTCTTTGAAGGGCATCAGTGAAAGAGAGAGAAGTTGGTCCACAGGTACAAAAATTACATTTAGATAAGAGATGTGAATTCCAATGTTCTGTAGCAGAGTGATGTGATTCATCTATATAACAGGAATTTACTACATATTTCAAAGTAAAAGAATAATATCAATACCTAAAAAATGTAAATGTTTACACTAATGAAAATAATAGTATCCCTGATTTAGCACCATACATTGTACACATGTATGNAAACATTAAAATATACTCTGTAAATATGTGCAATTATATTATAACAATTAAAAATAGAATTTTAAACAGAACCCCATGCCCAAGGATGACTCTCTACCTTGGTCAACTGCAGGGGTCAGCAGCTTCCCCACCTGCCCTGCTCTTGTATGTTTACCTACATAACTCCGCTTGCCTCACCTCAGCACCCCCAAACACACACCCTACAGGGAAGATGCATTGACAAGTCACAGTTGTGTAGAAATGGGCAGCCGCTACCGCTGTCGGCGTAGTTCTTTCTTAAACATGAATAGAAACATCTGAAAAAGAAATGCAAAGATAACCAAATGGCAAAAGGGATCCTGGAGTTTAAAAAAAAAATCTTCATAGAAGAAACAGGATAATTTTTTAAGTTGAATTTTATCCTCAGAGTTTTTTGAAAGGGCAGCATTTCTGTAAAGCAAGCCTAGCTACTATGATTTTGAAGAGAAAACAAAAGCAGCCAGACACATAAAGGACCTTTTAAAAAATAAAGATATGCTTGCCAAAATTTAAAAAAAAGTAATAGAAGTTCTAAATTATGAAACATAAATAGCTGAAGACTATGCAATAGCCTGGAGATAAAACTGAGGACATTTTCACGACTCAGAACAATAAAAACTCAGGAGCACTCGAGGCCAGTGTCTGTACCCAGAGTTCTCAACAAGGAAAACAGAAAAGGCACAAGAGAAGACAGAAGAAGCTAGTGATGCCTGCTGGGAAGGCAGCGCTGAGCACACAGCGCCTGCTTTTCAGCTCATTCTGCAGGACAAACAGAGAACGTGAGGAGGTTTTGGGGAGTTGAAAGGGGAACGAAGAAAGTATGGACTATTTTAGATTCAGCATCTGAGGCAGACAGTTTGCTTGGCCTGGTTTGAATAGTTTCTGATCGTTTGCAAAGCTGAAAGAATCACAGGCCAATCTGGAAGGAGAAGGTGGATCACCATAGTGGAAGCNGAAGTGACGTGCATTGATTTTTGCATCTAGTGCAACTACAGCTGACGGTTTGAACCTAAAGAATGTCCCCAGTGCAGGCAAATGCTCTACTTCGACCATTGTGAAGCATTCTCAGAAGAACTTATCACCGTGTAAAAGATCCAGCAGCCTGCTGGACATACACAGTATTGCTTCCTGAAGATCAAA
>LZPO01066413.1:0-19753 GCA_001675575.1 Neotoma lepida | reverse complement strand
ACCTAAAGAAGGATGAGCCTATCAAGGTACAAGAACTATTATACAGAACACCAAATAGGGTGGATCAGAAAAAGAAATTCCCCATGAGATAATAATCAAAACACTAAATGTATAGAACAAAGAAAAAGACTATTAAAACTGCAAGGGAAATAGACCAAGTAACATAAAAAGTCAGGTCTATTATAATAACATCTGACTGCTCAATGGAGACTCTAAAAGCCAAAAGGGTGTAAATGATATCATTCTACAAACTCTCACAGACCACAGATGCCAGCCAACCCAGACTGCTATACCTAGCAAAACTTTGAATCATAATAGATAAAGAAATCCATTCCATGATAAAAAACAAATTCAAGCAGTATCTGTCTACAAATCCAGCTCTATAGCAGGTGCTAAAAGGAAAACAACTTGAAGAGGTCAACCACACCCAAGAAAACACAAAGAATAAATAATACCAGACCAGAAAATAAAAAAGGGTGGGAGAACCCACACAAAAACAACAAAAAAAATCAGCAAACACTGCTCTCAACATCAATTGTCTCAATTCCTCAATAAAAAGACAGACTAACAGAATGGATACAAAAACAGGATCCATCCTCCTGNCACATCCAAGAAACACACCTTAACACCAAGGATAGACATCATCTCAGGTAAAAGGGATAGAAAAATATATTCCAAGCAAATGGATCCAAGAAACAAGCCAGTGTAGTCATTTTAATATCTGACAAAATAGACTTCAAACCAAAACCAATCTAAAGAGATAGAGAAGGACATCACACTCATCAATGGAAAAATCCTCCAAGAGGATATTGCAATTCTAAACAGTTATGCACCAAACACAAGGGCACTCAAGTTCATAAAGCAACACTACTGTGGCTAAAATCACATAATGACTATCACACTGACATCAATATTCCACTCTCCAATAAACAAGTCATCCAGACAAAAATAAACAGAGAAATGCTGGGGCTAGCTTATGTCATAAACCAAATGGACCTAAGGGATATTTACAGAACTTTTCACCAAACATAAAAGAGTATACCTTCTTCTCAGCAGCTCATGGAACTTTCTCCGAAATTGTCCACATACTTGTATACGAAGCAAGTCTCAATAGATACATAAAAACTGAAATAACACCCTGCATCCTATCTGACCACCATGTATATCATCAACAGTAGAAGAAGCTACAGAAAGTTTACAAATTCATGGAAACTGAACAACTTATTACTGAATGAAAAATGGGTCAAGAAAGAAAGGAAAAACTTTCTAGAGCTGAAGGAAAATGAAAACACAACGTACCCAAACTTATGAGACATACTAACAGTGGCTTTAAGAGGCAAGTTCATAGCACCTAAGTGCCATAGCACTAATGCCTAAATAAAACAATTGACGAGATCTCGCCTTAGTAATTTAACAGCATACCTGAAAGCACTAGAAGAACTAATGCCCAAAAGAGGAGACAGAAAGAAAAAATCCAAACCCAGGACTGACATCAATAAAATTGAAACAAACAAACAAAAACAATACAAAGAATCAATGAAACAAAGTGGTGGTTCTTTGAGTAAATCAATAAGACTGATAAAGCCTTAGCCAAACTAAAACAAAGGTAGAGGGAGATCAGAATNAAAGAGATCATGCAGAGAATGCCTGGCTTTTTTGTGACTTCCTTTGTTGGTTTCCATTCATCAAGACAGCACAATACATGTTTTTCAATCTCAGAAAAGAACTGTGAGATATATTTTGTCAGTTTCCTAATCACTTAACAGATAGAGGCCAAGTCTAGTGCAAGTTAACGCATTACAGGCAAAAGCAGTCACTGTAATTTTGTTTTTTAATCTAGATTGAGTTTTTATACACAATTACCTAGTGTTTATGAAATTTATAAAATTCTTCCATTTTTACATTATCCTATATCTTCCCAATAAGCTGAAAAAGGAGACCCCAACTGTTGTGATAGTGCATGCCTGTCATCGGCACTCAACCTCCACGGGTGCACGGATCAGGAGTTTGAGGTCAGCCTGGGCTTTATGTTGAGACCTTGTCTCAAAAGTAAAGTAAGGATAACATACAATAAATAACAAAATAAGCAATATACTCTACCCCAATAAATGTGTGATTTCTTATGACTCCCTCCCTAAAAGAACTAAAGTCTACAAAGGCAAGTGGATGTTCAAGGTAGCTTACCTAGGAAGGGTGAAGCTGGGACTCGGTCCTCCCTCCATCTTTTCCTCCCTTCCTTTATCCTTGTGGTGGTTTGAATAGGAATGGCCCCCATAGACTCATGTATTTGAATGCTTGGCCCATAAGGAGTAGCACTATTAGGAGGTGTGGCCTTGCTGGACAAAGTGTGTCACTGTGGGGGTAGGCTTTGAGGTCTCATATGCTCAAGTTAAGCCCAGTATGTCAGACTCCTGCTGTCTGTGAATCAAGATGTAGAACTCTCAGCTCCTTCTCCAGTACCATGTCTGCCTGCATGCTGCCATGCTTCCCACCATGACAATAATGGACTAAACCCCTGAAACTGTAAGCCACCCAATTAAATGTTTTCCTTTATAAGAGTGGCTGTGATCATGGTGTCTCTACACAGCAACAGAAACCCTAAGACAGAAGTTGGTACCAGGAACTAGGGTATAGCTGTGATAGGCCTGACCATATTTGGGGGACATTGGGTTAGGAAAGCAGTAGAATGCTTTTAAGCATTGGTTAATGGGCCATACTAGTAGGAGCATGGAAGACAGTGATGATGAAGGTGATTTGAACTGTGGGGTTCCAGCTCAAGAAGTTTCAGAGGAGAAGAATTTTAGTATGTTGCCTCGAGATTGCTCTTGTGATATTTTGGTGAAGAATGTGGCTGCTTTTTGCCCTTATCTAAAGAGTCTGCNTGAGGCTAAAGTGAAGAAATTTGGATTAATTCTGTTGGCAGAAGAAATATCAAAACAGCCTAGTATAGATTCTATCATACAGTTACTAATGTTCATGCTTATAAAGATTTATATTATAGTGAAAAAGAGCAAACTGAGCAGGGTAAATTACAAAATGCACAAATTGATGAGAAAAGGAGCACCAAGAAGTGGAATGGAGCCAAGTCCTGTGTTCAAGGAGATAAACATTAAGAAACAGAATAAGGGGTGAACTAGCATGGGCAATGCTGGAGAACTTATCCTGGTGGCAAAAACACGGGAGAGCTGGCGTGCTCACCAACCTTGCCACTACCCAGGCCCAGAACTGGGGTTATGTGTTGGCCCACCCCAACATCTACCCCATATGTGCTCTGAGGGGGCATGGAAGTGGGGAGGTCCTGCAGACCCAGTGCTGCAGGATCTCTGTGACACAGGGCNGCAATGGGATGTCCAGAAAGAGTCCCAATGAGGCCCCAGTGTTGATGGTGCAGCAGAGATCAGGGACCTCGAACCAGACCAATGATTCTTTGTGAAGAATGCCTGCATGTAAAAATGTATGAATAAAGGGGTTACTGTGTGACTCACTGTGTCACACTGCAGCTTCCATGATGAGATTTTTTTCCCTTCCTTTTTTCCCTTTTTTTCTTCCATGACAAGATTTTCCCCTTCCTTTTTTCCCTTTTTTTCTTCCATGACAAGATTTTCCCCTTTTTTCCCCTTTTTTTCTTAAAATTTGTTTTATTTGGTGGGGTGAGGTAGGTGGGATTGGAAGGCATGATATGAAAGACACAAAGAAAAATAAAAAAAGTTAAAAAAAATAAAGGGAGTGGTGACCTCAGAGCAAGATCCTACCCAGCTAAGTTTCCAACTTGTGAAGAGGAATTAAAGAAAAGCTTAAAGCAGGGTGTGGGGGTACAGGCCTTTAATCCCAGCATTCCAGAGGCAGAGGCAAGCAGATCTCCGAGTCAAGACCAGCCTGGTCTACAAAAAGTTCCAGAACAGCCAAGCTTAGTCAGTGAAGGAAACCATGGAAAACAGAAAGCTGGTGACGATGCAATTGAACAAAGGGGCCATGTTCCAGCCCCAGCACGCAGCAGAACTTGACAGTTTCAGCCACGTGGTTCTCAGTTTAGAGTTAAGGAGAGAAGAAAGGGGTTCTGGAATCTCCCCCCACTAAGGAAAGTCTCTGAGGCCAGGTGTGTGGCAGGAGTGTCCCTGAATGGCTATTGTGTGAAGCCATGAGGGTGATGCCTGGATTGCCTTGGAGACCCTAACCATCTGGCATCTTGGAGATGCCAGAACCATGGAATATCTGCCAAGGANAGCTGCTAACAGGGAGCAGAGCCAGCTCAAGGGAAAGAAGTNTNNTGCAGTCAACAAAGCTGAAAGGAGTTGGAGATCTGAAGAGNANTTTGACATCAGACATNGAGATGCAGANTTNGGAGTTTGCCCNGCTGGGTTTNGGTCTTGCTTTGGNCCAGTATTTCCTCACTATGCTTCCTTCCCCATGTTTTGGAATGGTAATGAATATCCTGTGCTATTATATATTGGAAGTATGCGATCTGCTTTTTTAATTTTACAAGGGTTTACTGTAGTGGGTATTCGCTCTGCCTATGACCTTGGGCTAGCTGGCCTGATGAGGTGATGCTTCTTGCCTGCCTACATGACCTCTTAAAAGGGAGGAGAAAGGGGGTCTGCCTCTTGGGTGGTGAAGACTGGATCACGTGGCTTGAAGCAGCATGTGATCGGTCCCCAGCTTTTCAAGGACTCTGCAACTGGATTTACCTTATGTATCAGTGAGTCTGTTTTCCCCATAGAACCCCTTAATAAATTTATTTATATATTTATTAAATATATTTATTAAATTTAATATATATATATATATATATAATTGAGGCTCTCGTTACAGATTACAGTTAGGAGATTACAAGACTATGGGGGGCCAGGGAGTGGAATGTGGTGGTTTGAATAGGAATGGTCCCCAAATCGAGTAGCACTATTAGGAGGGGTGGCTTTGTTGAAGTAGGTGTGGCCTTGTTGGAGGAAGTGTGTCACTGTGGGGGCAGGCTTTGAGGTCTCTTCTGCTCAAGCTTCACTCCGTGTCACACTCAGACCACTTCCTGTTGCCTGCAAGATGTAGGACTCTCAGCTACTTCTCCAACACCATGTCTGCCCGCATGCCACCACATCCCTCCATGATGATAATGGACTGAACCTTTGAAAATGTAAGCGAGCCAGCCCAATTAAATGTTTCCCTTGATAAGAGTTGCTGTGCTCATGGTGTCTCTTCACAGCAATAGAAACCCTAAGACAATCACTCTCAGGTTTTCATTACCTTTTAGGAACTAATCATCTGATTTATTATTTTAGGGTGGGACCCAATTTTTTAAAACAAGTTATTGTNTAATTTTCACTTTGACAAACTTTAAGTCACAAGCTGTTGTCCANGAAGCGTATCATAAGCAATACCCTCGGAATATCATAGCCCTTTAAAGCTCCCTGCTAGNTAGCCCTGAACCCACCAGCATCAGGCTTGCCCTGGAATCTGTACCCNNTCTCCTCTATCAACCCGCGTCCTCTCANTTACTTTGACTCATGAAACTGAAGCAAACTTCTGAGAATTTTGCCTAAAGTTTTAAAAATAATTATTAATTAAAAATACAGAAAATAAAATAAAATAAATACGGAAAAGTTAAAAACAAATTACAGCAAAACTGAAAGTCAGCCAGCTCCTTGGTGTGACTAAGTAATATATTTAAATTCCAGCTTCCTAAGAAGGAGTCATCTTTTGGTCAGTCTAATTTGGAGACAACCAACAACGGCAATATTTGAGCAAATCATAAGACGCAGCAAATGACCCTGTACTTTGAAGTACAGGGTGCGAAAGTGTTTCAATGTTCTCTCACACTTCTAATCAACAGGACAACTGCGTGGAGCTCTCAGAAAAACGACCCTGCAGATTAATTATCACACGTTAAACCGCCACGCTGTGCTCTATGNATTTGTGAGAATATGAGTCATTTAAAAAGCAGCATGAAAGAACCCTTGACCTCATAGAAATCTGTGGGAAGATGGATTAGTTACTGTGTTGTGGGGTGACGCAGCGCCTGGTAACAAGCAGTTTAAGGAAGGGCTCATTTGGGAACCCGGGTTTGAGGATACACGCCATCATGGCAGGGAATGCATGGTGGTCAAAGGAGCTCTGGCTGTGGTGGGGACAGGAGGCAGCTGCTCAAACCGAGTCTGCAGTCAGGCAGCAGAGTCGGAGGTGCATTGGTACTCAGCTTGTTTGAGTTTCTACTTGTTTACTTTTTGTTCAGCCCAGGCCCCCAGCCTATGCAATAAGCTTACCCATGCTCAGCGTGAATCTTCCGTCCTCAGTTAAGCCTCTCTGGAAAAGTCCTAGAATATATACAGAAGTGTGCCTCCTAGGCGACTCGAATTCCAATCAGGCTGACAGTGAAGATTAAAGCCTCACACACGCCTCTGCCATGCATAGCATGTCACATGCCTTGCTGCAAATGGGGGATGGTCGAGTATTAGCCATGAGCTTGCAGTTTCCATTCCAGATGAAATCTCTGTAATCTCTGAAATTGCAACATGTACTGGAAATAAATTTTAAAAGATTGTGGATCTGATTTTATCAAATATTAGAATTTAAATACAAAGATCCTAAAGTCTTATTTCCCCAAGCAACTTGACAAAGGTCTTTTAGTCTACAGAAAAATCAAAACAAATCTTCCCTCCAGGAAGACAATGACTGGCTGCAGTGAGAAAGCCCCGATGTCTCCCATCTCTCGTTGCTTTCAGTTTCTTAAAGGAACTTTATTCTGACTGCTCTTAAACTCTAGATTACCATGCTAGAATTTTAATCCGTGAGGATGAGATCCTAAATGCTGTTTCCCTCACTAACAGGATTTTAAAGTTCTCTAAAACTTTCTAAACAACGTTTCATTCAGCAAAATTGTTAAAATTAAAAAAAAAAAAAGTTATTGGCAAAGAAAAGGAACACCCAGCCCTCTCTCCACATAGGGAGCATCTCTTGGCACAGCAACTTTGAAACATTGCTGAGCATTATGTTTGGGAAGACTGGCTAATTTATGATTCAACAGATCTACTCTTGGGTACATATCAAAACAGTAATGCATATGTAGTCACCAAAAGAGCTGGAGAATAATGTTAGTACATGTTAGGGCTTGGTTCACCAGTCATGTACATGTCCACAAACAGGAGCATGGATATTTGTGACACAATCCCATGAGATTCCTTACAAAACAAACTAGAACCGCATACAAGGATAGACTTCATAAATATTCAGTGATTGAGCCCAGTCAGTCTCCCAGTCCTGTTTTCAGCAAGGTTGAAAACCAGGCAAAATAGAAATCACAAAGTATTAATTTGGGGATAGATTGCACGAGATGAACAAGGGAACTTCTAGGGTGCTGACTTTTTGGATCTGTATGGTAGACATGTGTCCTTTTTGTAGTCAGGGGAGAAATTAATCTCCAGCCATTCAAAAGCTATATGAAAGACTATTGTCGCCACCTACTGGACACTGAGGTTGACTGCTTGATATAAAAATTAAAGTGTCTAGTTTTGTTAACAAGTTACCGAATTTGTCTCTCTTGTGTATTACATTATTATACTAATTAATGTCATATGACATCACCTTCAGCTACACGCCACTTGCTGAGAGGTATATTGTAAGAAAGTGTTCGGTAAGTGATCATCTTATCACACGCCTGTTTGTCTATTTGGACAACTTGCTTGTCCACGGCACTGGCACAGAATTTTAATTATTTACAGACAGGGATAGACCAGAAAGTTAGAAACGTCTCTCAGCTCTAGGTTCAGGGCATGAGTGTTTTTGTTATCTAAATCTTTAAAATTAATCTTGGGGCTGGAGGGATGACTCTGAGATTAAGAGCACTCAGTGTGAAGGTTCACAACTATTCATAACTCCAGTTCCAGGTTCACAACTATTCATAACTCCAGTTCGAGGTTCACAACTATTCATAACTCCAGTTCCAGGGGCTTCAACACCCTCTTCTAGCAGGCACACACATGGTGTGCAGACAGAACACCAACACACATAAAATAAAATAGATTAATTAAAAAAATATTTAAAATCTTGATTTATACTACAAATTTTGCAATCTTTTATAAATTGGCTAGTGAAATACAACAGTGACTTTCCACCTGGTATTTGTTTGTTAGGATCACTTGTATAATTTTAGAACAAACATGTTGGTCTGAAAATCAAAATTTCCTTTTATTACAATCAGGGTTCAGGGTTCATAGCATGGTATCCCCCTAGTGTCCCCAAAGTCCCACTACCTGATGAGAAATGCTAAATTCTGAGATCAATCTCCTACTACAGGAGGAGTTATTGTGCTTTGCAAGCCTTCTAAGTAATTCTATGTAAGCCAAAGTCTGGGATTCACCAGTATTTACTGTAAAACTTTAAAAATCTTACTTTTTAAAAGTCAATGGGTGGGAGAACTTGAAACCATTTTCATGGCCAGCAATTGAGGGAATGCTGCAATAAAGGGATGAAATGTTACTTATTTTCCATGAGATTTGAATAAAAGAAATGATTCTTATCAAACAGCATATATGCAGGGCTAGAGAGAAGGCTTGGCAGTTAAGAGCACTTGCAGAGATGACCTGGATTCAGTTCCTCGCACCCACATGGTGGCTCATAACCATCTGTAACTCCAGTTCTGGGAAATCGGATACCCACCTCTGACCAGTGCCTGAGAATCAAGAAACTTAAGTACTTCAATACTTTAAAAATTTGAAACTGTAGTAAGTTTAGTCTATCTTAGAACACATGAAGAGGCAGTGACTTAACTGGATGGTTAAAACAGTAAGAAAGCCCAAAGGCTGGGTATGTGGCATACCGCTAGGGTCTGGGTATGTGGCATACCGCTAGGGTCTGGGTATGTGGCATACCGCTAGGGTCTGGGCCGTTGGATCCGAAGTCAGAAAGGTCTCCAGTTCAGCAGACTGCTCTCATCTACTGCTTATTGGATCTCACACAAGTTTAACTCCTTTTACATGGAAACTTGGGCATCCCATTTGCCTGCTATGACTATGAAGGTGAGACGGGAGAGTAGAACACATTCAGTAAAAGATAATCACTGTTAGCATCCTTGTCCTGTTGCTGCTGTATTTGGTAAATGGTGCCTAAACTTTAATTTTCCAATGGGAAAAAAATGCTTTATGAGGTGTGGTTATTTGAGCTCCCCAGGCTACTAAGATACTGGGGACTTGAAAGGTGGGAGGTGGGTTCCTGGAGCTCACTGGCCAGCCAGTCTAGCCAAACTGGGGAGCCCCACATTTTGTGTCTAAAAGTCAATGTGCAGAGCAACTGAGGAAGACACCCAGCTTGGACTTCTGGACTCCACATACACACGCCTCCACCCGCCACGCACACAAAAGCAAACAGTTTGTGATGCAGCCTGCTGGGAATGAGGATGCTGCTATTACTGTCCCCCAAAGGAATGTTATGAAACTAGAAATTGCTTCTAGACCTAGATTCTACCAAAATACAGAACACTGATGCTAAGGAGGAAAATGTGACAGGATCCAAGACCAGAAAAATGTAAACCACAAAAAATTAAAACAAAGGAAATTTGAAAGGATTTTTAAAAACTGACATTTATTTTTGAAACTGTAAAAAAAATAGTGTTAAAATTTACTTCTAAATGTACTGATCAAGAAAACACAAGGAACCAAATTAGAAATTACAGTTTTATAGATTTCTCTGTTTTTTTTAAACCCACCCCCCAATAATTTCATAATACAACTCTTAGGTAGCTTCTTTGTTTTCAACTTCTTTGGGCAACAGTGGGTCAATCTTCAGCAGCAAACCTTCACTGGTTGAACTACGTAGGAAGGCACGTACCACAAATGGACCTAGAACAAAGATAAGAACAAGCTGTGACTTCTCACTGAGACCCCATGGAGCCCATGCACACACGCTTAGGAAAGCTGTAGGACTCAGATTCTCCCCTAGAAAGCTCTGCACTGCTACCCTGGACAATCTCACTGCACAGAGTCATCCTGGGGATGACACACTCACTAGTAATTCATTCCTTTCCTCCAGAAGATGTTCACCTACTATTTACTTATTGCAACATCAACAGTGAAGGCAGCAGGGTGATGTTTACATCTGATGGAAACACTCTAAACACTTAACCAAAGCAGTCAGCACAGACGGTAACTTTGAGTATCACACAGTTGATAAAACTCTCGACAAATTAAAAGACTTTTCCTAAGAACAAAGTTAAGAGTTAAAAATAATTTTTAGAGAATTTATTGTCCATTATTCTCTAGCTAGCTCAAAAGATCGAAGTTCCCTATGGAATATAAGAATCTGTATACACGCGGTGTCTTTGGCTATGTTTTGGTGAAAGAATTAATAAATGGGACATTCACTCACCAATATGCTTAATTCTCAAGGATGGCAGAAGTAGCTCAAACTTGTGTTTTAATTAATTTGGTAATAGAATTAAATCCTATAAACTCCCAGCATGGGAACTGCACAGGGACAGTCACTGGAGCATGACAAGCTCGTCTTCAGACACCCACAGTGTGGATTGTGTTTGGAGGGACACAGGCAATGCCAAAGACACCAGAAATAGCTTGTGTTCTAGCTACTCCAGTGCCCGAGTTAGTGATTCTCCCCATGATGTGAGAGTCACCCTGTTTACAAGAGGATTCTCCTGCCATGACAAAAATACCTACTTTCTGTTACAAAACAAAGATTAAGAAGGCCAACTGGTTTCAAACTACCATTTCATAAATGACTTTCTTTCCTATTTAACACCACTGTAATTTTAAAGCAATTTGTTTTCTTTAATACATTTAACAGTAGAAATAATATGCAAATTTACAAAGGTTTGGGGGTATATTCTTTATTACTGATAAAGAAGTCCCTCTCTAAAACCTTATGATTCATGAATAAAGTAATTAAGAATCCTTTGGAAAAATACATTTTATTTTATTTATTTAATCCCTGGAAGTACTATGGCTATAGTACTTGTATGTTAACTCTTTGACTAGTTTATACNTATACTGTATTAATAGTTATATTATAGTAAAGTACCACTGGGCTTTAAGGAAGTCTACCCTCACCCAGCTACTCACCCAGATTTAGTGGTCTGTGCCTACAGACTTCATTAAAAACTGCTTGAAGGTTGGCAGTTAATTGGTCACTTGGCATATCCAACTGAAAGAAACAGATAGATAGATATAACATATACATATATATAACATAATGGTAAGTGAGGAGACATGACAATCTGGCGACTGCATCAGTGTGTATTCTAGATGGTGTCTTTATGTATTTATCTAATGCAATGACTACTGAGAAACTCTACTGTAAAGACAAACAGCAAGAGCCCTAGAACTCACATTTATATGTCAAGAGTTACTTTACAGAATATATCCTAATGGGCTATTTTTAAGTTTTCCTATTTGAGGTTCTGCAGTTTCCAAGTAAATTCCCCAAAGTACACCCCAAATATACATACCATTCACTCATCTTTAGGGATAATTTTTATTTATGTGGGTGTGCGGGGGCGGGGGGGCGGTGGCTGCATCTGTGCACATGTGTGGGTAGAGGTCAGGGGGCGGTGTTGGTGGTCTTCTTCTATTGCACTCCACCTTACTTTTTGAGAAACGGTTTCTTGAAGAACCTGAAGCTCATTGGTTTGGCTAGGCTGGCTGGCCACTGAGCTCCAGTGGTCCTCCTGTCTCTGTCTCCCCAGTGCCAGAGTTATAGACATGTGACACCATGCTTGAGAAGTGTATGTTATATTTCATATCAGCAAAGTATACCCATGAACATATCTGAAAAACCTTGCTCAAGGTCATGAAAACTTGCTCAAGAAAAAATGCCTATCAGCGCGCGCGCACGCGCACACACACACACACACACACACACACACACACACACACGCGCGCGCGCGCGCGCGCACACAATGAAAGCTCTGCTTTCAGGGTCTTCGGGGATTTCTGAGACAGGCACAGAGAGAAGAAAGACACCTGAAGAAACAGGACCTCTGGGCCAGTGTAAGAACCACTTGTACTGACCTGAGTTTGTCTATTTTGGAGGACTATGGATTACAGTGGCAAAGAATATTTCTACCTTTTGCAGAGAATAAAAATTAAAAAAGCAAAACACATATAAATGAACTTTAAATAATGCATACTCCTTCTGAAGCAGCCAGTTTCTGTATTCTAAGTGTGATGGGAGCAAACCAGAGACAGACTGTTTATCCAAAGCTGTGACATTTACACACTGTATAGGCATCACTCTCAGAGAGGNCTTGTCTATTTCTAGTTTGTGAGGTGAATCACTAGAAAATAGAAACTTTGACACCCCATTTTGCTAGCTTAATTTCCAGTCCATTTAAATTTGAGTCTATAAAGCAAAGTCTCAGAGCTAAAAATTACCAGTGACAAAGGACTAAATGTTTCACTGTCATAAGACACACATTGCCAATAAACAGTATGTACCTTTAAAAGAACAAAAACCATACCTAGTTTTCCAGCATGATTTCACACACACACACAAAAACCCTTTTAAGTCAATAAAGAGCCTANAGTATCATACCTGATAAAATGGTCTATGTGTATCCTTGAGTTTAAAGTAATTTTATCTCTATGGAACCCTTTAGAGGTCACCTTACCTTTCAATGATTAGAGACTGAATGAGTACCTATAGTATAAATGTATTAGGTACCCTAAGTCCTGCAAAGACAGAAATGATAACACGTCCATCTGAAAAGCTCCCTAATGTACCCTGATCTTTTCTGATGAACACATAATGAGTAGCATTGTTGCTGTCTAGAGTTATCATTTCATGATATAACCACTATATTATACTAAGGTGTATGAAAATTCTACATTCTACAGGAAAAGTTAGGATAAGTAATCCTTAAAGTACTTTAACAATCCATTTGAAAGTATTATAACCAGTTATTTATTGTCTGATTATTTCATAGAATGTTAGATCCACTTCTCCTGCCCTCCTCTCTCTCCATATATATTATAAATCCAATGATCTAAGTTCAACTTCAAGACCCACATGGTGGAAGAAGAGAATTGACTCCTACAGATTGTGTGCTGTGGCATGTTTGTGTCTGTGCACACACACATACAATGCATAAATAAATGTAATAAAATGTATAGATTTTATTGCATCTTAAGTAAAAGGAAATATTGTCTGATTACATTTCGACTTAAAAGCAGCTCAGCAGTAAGAGCACTGGCTGCTCTTTCAGAGGACCCAGCTTCAGTTCCCAGCACACATGGTGGCTCACATCTATCCATCTGTAACTCCAGGTCCAGGGGATATGATGCCCTCTTCTGGCTGCCATGAGCACTGCATGCATGTTATACACAGATATGCAGGCAAAAAACAGAAACAACAACAAAAGACCCCACAAATAGCATAGAAATAAATATGTTTTTAAAGCGGCCAGCTTCTGTGACTGTAATGTTCTGATAGAGATCTGATAACATTCTATAATCTCCAGATGACTGATCACCCATAACTGGGAACTGCAGAGGACTTGATGCCTTGGATAAGCACTTTTTCAACCATCTGACCCCCAACCTCCTCCAAATACAAGATTCTAAAATTAAATCAAGTGTAGCTTAACAGAGAGCTTTTACTTCCCATGAGCCATAACAGTGTAAACTGGGGAAAGGCAGGCTAACTGCATGTCTCTGCAGAACATTAAGTAAAGCTGTAAGAACAATAATCAATTACATAACTCCATTTAAAGGGAACTGACTTTGGGTTAAGCTCTTAAGCATCTCCACAGACAGACTCATTCATTTCTCCTAAGAANTCTGAAGCAGATATTATTATTATTACTCACTTACAATTAAAAACTGAGACCCAGAAAACAAATCATCTATCCAAGAGTATGTGTAAGTCAGATGTGAGGCACATTACACAGTCCCAGCACTGGGGAGGCTGAGGCAACAGGATCAGTAATTTGAGGCCAGCTTGTTCTATATTGCAAATTCTAGGTCATCCTGAGCTACATAGTTGACCATGTTTCAAAAACAAAGTAAAACCAAACACGAAAAGCATAGGCATGTGAGAAGTGGCCCCAAAGTCACTCAAACGTCTAAGCCTTATGGCATGCAGGTGAGTACTAAGGAAAACCCCCTCCACTCCATCACTTGTGATCCTGACAGTTATACTGTGCCAGGGGTCTGAAAAGCAGATGAGTTTGTTGTCAGCCAAGAGGAGGGAAGAGGGAACTATGTGAGGCACCCAAAGGAAAAGAACATTCATTTAAGAGGGAAATTATTAATATTTGTCCCATCAATCCTTTACTGTTTTCCAATTGTTTAGATGTTATCACCACACAATTCAGAAAATTTCCATAACCTCTACTCCTTGTCAAGCAGCATGCTGGGAAGTAGGACCAGGAAGATGACCGGGATACAAACAGTGTAGTCACTATGTGCCTCTCTAACTAGATGAACAGGACCACAAGGAGGGAATGAGTAAGTACCACAAGCACCAGAAAGGAAGATATGACTGACTGCACTCCACAGCAGAGTCTTCAAGGATGAAGAGTTCTAAGAACAAAAGGATGCTCTAGGCAGAGGAACAAAAGGATGCTCTAGGCAGAGGATGCACCTGATAATAAAGTGGATCAGGTGACAAGATCTGGAGCCCAAACGACTGTAAGTGCTGATGTCATGCCACCTGAGTATAGGCGTGCAGATGGGGAAGACTATCATGTAAAGGAATTCACTAACACTTAGGGCTGTGGGGCCAGTGCCATTCCAAGTCCTCATTTGTCAACAAGTAGTAACTTGGATTTCCATGTGATATTGTCTAGCTTTAAAATGTCAGCTTCACCAAAACTGAACCAGATTACAATGTAGGCTCAACAAAGTAAATCCAGGGGCCAAACTTTTAAAACTGGTCTTCAGGTTCTACCAGGAAACAGAGAATTTGATATTAATATAGTGGTTTGAGATTGGTTGCAAATAGGTTTGCAGACTTCAGGATTTATCTTACCAACAGTAAGAAGTGACTTAATGTTGCTAAGCAGATGAATCACAAATCTTATCTGCTTTAGAAAGAATTCTGGAGGAAGTACATAAAAACAGGACTTGGCACACTTTCTTTGTAAATGGTGAGATAGTAAATGTGTAAGGTTTGCAGGCTGTATGCACTCTGTTACAACTGCTCAAGACTGCTGGGGCAAACACAAGTTCAAACAATACATTAATGAGTACAGCTGTGTTCCAACAAAACTTTCTTTACAAGGACAGGTGGGGAGCTGGGTTTTGCCCAGAGTCAGGTTTGCTGGACTGTGGCACCAAAAACAGCTGAGAGACATTTAAGACGTGACTGAGCAAAAGCAGCCATTACTTCCTTCCAGAGCATGAAAGGTTTTGTTTACGTCATTTACTTAAAAGAACATGACGCTTTTTATCCAANAGACTTTTAGCTTATGATTATTATGTGTCTACTATGCAGATGAGGCAAAATGTTTTGTTTGGCTAAGAATTGCATTGCAATTTAAAAATAACAGTAGGAAAAATTCCTAGCAACAATTTCAACAGCTGTTGTAAATTTTATGCATGCATTTGAAACAAGTTCTTTATGGTTGATGACAGGGCCCAAATCTGGAAACAAAAATAGAAAATGTAGTCTTATATCCAACATAAAAGAAAGATACCAATAGTTAAGGCCACCTACTGTCTTCTCTATCAATTCCAAGTAGAAACAGAAGCCAGGAGAGATGGTAGGCTCCAGACATCTCACATGGGGAAACCGGGGACCCNTGAAGAAGAGGCTGCTGGCAGACCCTGTGCTATGTGGCGTCCTAACCAGTAAGAGATGGCCAGCAGCCACCAACAATCCAGTGACTGTAAATACTCCCAGGTAAGCACAAGCATCCTGCTTTCCCCTTCACATTCTCCGCCAGGTCTATCTACACCCAGAGTCCAGAGGAATTAGGCCCCAAAATGGTGCTGGAAGCAAACATAGCTTAGGCCCACGTACTCCTGGGTCTAGAGTAAGAGAAGGATGAGAAGCAAGTAACCCTCTGTACTTCAGTCCATGAACGTCACAAAAGCCTGCCTCTAACTTGGGCAAAGGAAGTCTCTGGATATGAGACTGGTATTAGAAACTGGATTAACTGCCCTTTCAACCATGAACAGCCATTAGAACCATGGTATCTGCCTAACATGCTTGTGCCCAACAGAGGGGAAGTTGTACTGGGCACAGCTGGAAGCAGTGAATGGGAAAAAATAGTTCATGTTTTAACTTCAATAAATGTGGACTTTTCAATAAACAACTATGCATTTATATAGACACAGAATATATTCTGTGTGTATGAGAAATGTAAATTTATGTTCTTAGAAGCAATTTCATAGCAATGAGACATTAGCAGCAATCTAAATGCCCAAGAAAAGGAATAAGGTTGAATAAATTATGATATATCTACACAAGAGACTATAAAACAGCTATTAAAATTCTTTGCAAGAATTTTTATGACACAGGAGAGGGCTTAAGACACAGTGCTAAGGATACCAAACTCAGTATGTAACAGGAATACAGAAACCAAAATAGCACACGCATGGAACAGGGCGGTGATGAAAAGCGCTCAAGTGTCACCAGCAATGGCAGGGACTTTGAGATCTCTCTATAGTCTTAGCTAGGCTAGTCAGTATTTTCCAAATACCTTTTCAGGCACATATATTCCCCCGATAAACAACTGCATTGTGTTCAGTATTTAAAATTACAAACCCAGGACCGCGGAGGTGGCTCAGCAGCTAACAGCACTTATCTTTCGGAACACTCACACGGTAGTTTCCATTCTCTTCTGCCCTCCACACATATCATGAATGGATGCACTGTACTACATACATGTAGGAAAAATACTCATATACATAAAATAAAAATATATAAATATTTTTTAAATTCCAAGATCAGGGCTGAGGGTGCAGCTCAATGGTAGAGTACTTGCCTAGCATGTGTGAGGCCCAAGATTCAATCCTCAGCACCTCAAAAAATAAAAAAATAAAAGGTTATAAAATCAGCCCCTTTAAGATTCTGCATAAATTACAAGGTATACTTTATTTATTCATAAAGAAACAAAGTAAAGTGAAAATTATCCTTAATGTTGGTACTAATGGAAGACTCAAATCCCTACCCACCAAACATCAAAACTTGTAACAAACTACGCTGCCGCATGTTCTCATACTTGCAAAATTTTATGTCTTTAAGGGAGAGGGAGCAGAACTAGCCTTCTGGGGAGTACAGCTTTGNGAATTTTAACTCAGGCATGCATTTTAGTAACAACTACACTAATACAGAATATAGAGGTCAAAGTGAAGAAGACCCTCCTTGTAATCCTCAAGAATACATACCACACACTCCTAACTCCTGACAATCACCACCCTGTCAATAAAGGTCTGTGTTTTCAAAACTCCACACAAATAAAACAGTATGCACGTCATTAAACAGGAACTCCCCACTTCTCCTCCCAGGCCCTGGCAAAGCCCATCCCACTGTCTCTGAATTGTTCTCTTCTAGGCAGTTCACAAAAGTGGCATGACGCAACATTTGTCCTTTGGCTATCTTATTTCACCTAATGTGTCTTCAAGATTCAAACACAAGCATATGCGAGAACTTCCTTCGTTAAGATATTCAGATGCTCTGTTCCCTGCACATGTCACACTTTGTTCATCTGCTCTCTGCTGATGGACCCTGGAGTTGTTTGCACCTTTAGGCTACTAGATCAGCATAGATATACTTATAGTTGGAGNATTTCTTTCTGTTCCTCTTACCACATACCTAGAGACAGAATTGCATCATACGGTAATTCTACTTAGCCATTCAAGGAACTAACATCATTTTGATGGTAACTGAAGCATTTCACATTCCCACTAGCAATGTGTAAGAGTTCCAGTCTCTCCATTTTCACCAACATTTATTTTACACATACACACACACACACACACACACACAGACACTGACAATAGCGATCCTAAACGGTGTGAATTGGTATCTCATTGTGATTTTAACCTGTACTTTCATGATGGCTTGCTGCTTAGTATGTCTTCATTGTTTTGGGCCATTTATGTGTCTCCTTTGGAGAGAGATGTATTTGAAGCTTGGTTCACTTTAAAACTGAGTCACTTATATTTTTTTTTAAGTGGCAAAATTCTCTCTGTATATCTTAGAGACACTGTATCATGGAGGCTACATTAAGCTGATAGTGTCAAGTTTTAATCTTTATGAAATTCAATTTGTCTTTCTTCCTTTGTTGTCTTCATTTTTTTGTCTGTATGTCACCTTTTGAGACTTATCTGAACATNTATTTCCATCAACAGTTTATAACTTTTTATTGTTGAGTAGGGTCGCACTGTATGAAAAGTACCAGAGANGGTTTTAGTTCATCCAAACAGGACATGAGTTTACATTTATAGGCTGAGCATCCCTAACCACAAAATCTAAAACGTAGAGCTCAGTTGGCATGAGTGACTACCACACAAGGCCATGAATACAATCAGAAGCACCACCTAAACCAGGCATGGTGGTACATTCCTGGAGTCCCAGTACTCCCCTAAACCAGGCATGGTGGTATATTCCTGGAGTCCCAGTACTCCCCTAAACCAGGCATGGTGGTATATTCCTGGAGTCCCAGTACTCCCCTAAACCAGGCATGGTGGTACATTCCTGGAGCCCCAGTACTCCCCTAAACCAGGCATGGTGGTACATTCCTGGAGTCCCAGTACTCCCCTAAACCAGGCATGGTGGTACATTCCTGGAGTACCAGTACTCCCCTAAACCAGGCATGGTGGTACATTCCTGGAGTCCCAGGACACCAAAGATGGAGGCACAAGCAGGGGCTCCAAGCCAATCTCAGATGAAAAGGTGTTTTGAGGCCACTTTGGGCTACACACAAAAGACCTTGCCTCAAAAACAGTAAAATAAAATAAAAATAAATTCTGGAATGCTCCCAAATCTTTTTCCGTTTGAGATAGGCAGACACTCATGAGCTGGCATGGACTCATCGTGTGGCATAGGCCGGTCTTAAACCGTACTCTGCCTCCCGAGTGCTGGGATTACAGATTGTACACCATCACACCCAGCTAAAAGATCTCAAATGTTGGAGCACCAAAATGTTGCTTTAAATTTTGCATTTTGGAACGTTCTAGATTTTCAGGTTACGGAAACTCACCTAGTAAAGTCTCCAAATATCCCAAATTTGTTAAAACAACACAAACAACAAAGCCACAGAAATACTGCTGGTTGGTAAGTATTTCCGGTAAGGGGCACTTGACCGGCATGTAAACATGCCATGTTGAGCTATCTGTGACTTTGAGTTTTAGTTTCTCATTAGTTTTCTTTCTGTGGGTTAACCCCTGGGCAGAAGAGCTGGGCTGTACTACCAGTGCATGGTTAGCTCTGTAAACCGCACTAGGCTGTTTTCCAGAGTGGCGACGGTCTGTTATGAGCCTAGGCACGGAAGTTCTAACCTCTCCACAAGCAGGCGCTAGGTTAATTTTCTGCAAGATGCTTCTCCCTTTCCTTCTGGGGCTCCAATGATAGGAAGCTTCCATCTCTTGTCACTGTCCCATGAGCTCTCCTGTTATTTATTGTTCTTTGTGTGGGGGGTGAGGTGGGGGAGTTCTGCTTTCCCCCACATAGAAATTGACTGATTTCTATGACCTGTCTTCAAGTTCTTTGACTCTTTCATCTGCAGTCTCCATGTTTATTTCAGGAGTTCATACACAGCCCGTGGATGCACTCATGTCCCCTGCCTGACACTGTCAGGCTCTGCGGAGACCTG
>LZPO01066412.1:173280-203957 GCA_001675575.1 Neotoma lepida | reverse complement strand
AAAGAAAAGAAAAAAATTTTGAGGAAACTTGGGTTCTATGAGTAAACTAATGAGAAGTTAAAATAGAGGCAGATAAAAACTTAAACCCTAAATACTATGTTGCTGATTCTGTAGTCTAACCAGTAAGTGACATCTATCCAAGTCATGAGGCTATATAGTAGCACTCATTAGATCAATGGTTTCCTAGTGCCAAAATTTTGGGGGTTTTAAGTGTGTTGTTTCCCTAGGTATGCTGGGTAGCCCTGACTGGCCTTAAACTTGCCTCATTCTCTCAAGTGTCAGGATAAGCAAATGCCACCATATCCAGAAAGAAATTTTTTTCTTTTTTCTTTTCCTTTTTATTTTGTTTTTGTTTTTGAAGACAGGGTTTCTCTGTGTAGTCCTGGCTGTCCTAGAACTCACTTTGTAGACCAGGCTGGCCCTGAACTCAGAGATCTCCCTGCCTCTGCATCCCAAGTGCTGGATGGAATTAAAGGCCTGCACCACCACCACTGGGCTAGAAAATTTTTCTTAGTTGTCTACACAAAAGCAAGGCTCTCATCCCAAAGTAGGTGAGAGGTAGTTTTCTCTGAGCCAGATGTGACTGACATGACCGGAACCCAGATAGATATTACTCCAAATGTTCCAATGTGATAATGATTTCATGAAACTTTGATAGTAACAGAACAAACAAGCCATAAATCAAGGTACTTGTTAAATACATTGGTGCAAACATCAGGTAGGTGAAGCTAACTGAAGAATTCTCTGGAAATCTTAGATACTATCTGATGACATTTTTAGTCTTTGAATTGGTAGAAACTGGAGTCTATATATTCCAGAAGGATTTTAACTAAGCCTCAGGGATTTTAGACCATATATAGTAGTTAATAACCGGCTATTAAAGGTACTAAAGATCACTCAATTTGGCTCCCAACTCACCACCATCATTGAAATCTTAATCAGTCTCATAGCATGTTTAATATAGATGTGGGTACCCCCCCCCAGGAACTTACATTCAGAAATATGAGTTCTTGCAATCCATTTTGAGATTCTGGTGCAATTAACACTAACGTAAGGATTAAAATCCATTTCAACATTTCAGTAAGAAGTGAGCTAATTTTTTACTGACCCCAGTTATAAAGCTGAATCTTTTAAATAGATCTTTCTGGTTTCTACCAGAGTGGTTCCCCCAAAATTTCCCTCCTTAAAATTTCAGTTGGTAATTCTAGCTTTGCTTTCTGTAACCACAGAGGGTGTTCTCCATCCATTTAATTCAGCCTGTCTTGGGGACTGCAACAAACACCCTCATGTATAGTAGCCCTAACATCTTTAAGTTTTGTGCTAAATAGTTACCCTATTTCTACTTGCTTGTTTACTGAGTTTGTGTGAGTATGTGCAGAAGAGTATGTGCATAACTATATCTCCAATGAATACTTTTCTTCTGGTGTCATGCCATCCAGAAATTTGGTGGCCATGACCTAGTTATACATTATCTTAAATTAATTTTTTTATTGCACCAAAACTTCCTAAATTATATACTTTTGTTGAAATAATGTAGCATGCCAAGCTAATAAGAATATATATTGACAGTTAAAGGAAAATTCCATTCCCTTTGTTCAAAGTAATCCTCTTTGGTTTTTATGTAAGCTATACTATGAGTACTTTATGTGGTTCTTTGTTGAAAGAGGAACTTTCATTGTATGTCAAATTTTTAAGCCACTGGCAGGCAGATAAGCTTGTTGGTTTGTTTGCTTATTTTGAACTCAAGGAAGTCCTGTCCATCTGCCCCCTCCCCCTCCTTCTCTCTTGCTTTCTCTCTTGTTTCTGTCCTCTTTTTTTTCGTAGCTTAGTAACCAAAACTCAACCTCAGCCCTGCCTTTACATTGTCTCCAACTACCTTCTGAGTGTTATTCTCTCTGTCCCCCTTCCAGGGCCTCTTAAGATGAAGTGAGAGGGATGAAGCCATTGTATTGCAGAACCCACGGCTGAGACACTGCTCCCGACTAACCCCAAATACTAGTTTGATCAGGAAAAGACTTCCTGAAGTCCAGAAATCCTGTTCTCAGCAGACATCAGTCCTACCGTGATCATATCTAATGGAAGCTATGTGTAGGCTGCATGAAAATCTGGTTGCTGTTTCAAAACTTAACTATTATACACAACCAAAGCAAACTTTTTTTAGTTTAAGCCTGAAACATTAGGACCGATATGTTTTAATTGAATGGACCAAATACACATAGTGTTGAATAATTACAAAGCTTTAACTACATAGACCATTAATTAATTCAGTCATTAAAATCCAGGGAGATGGTACCACCTGTCATAAAGTAGACAGCCTAGATGTCTGTGCACTCATTGCGGTGCATTTAAGAAGTGGGAATCACTGACAGAAGGAGACAGGAAAGGAAGGACCACCCTTCTCTTTTCCAGCTTCCCTTTGCCCTTGCCTCAATGGCAGTGAGTTGGAGCAACCTACTGGGGAACAAAAGAGCATGCAATGTCACACATGGGCAGAAGTAGTGTCACAGCAAATAGCCATAGTTCCTCCACTGAGAAGTATTTTGGTACCAGAGCTACATTTTAAAAAATCCTACATGTATATGTGATTTTCTGTTATCTTTCAGCACCAAGCTCCAGTTTCTATGTGTAAATGCCCTGAAAACCCTGGTATTTTATTATTTTAATTTTTTTTCTGGTTGGCTATACAACCTTTCCCTTTAATAATGGCCTCAAGGGGAAAGTGAAAGTTGTATTTGACCATAACATTGTGGAGAGATAAAATACAGTGTTCTTTGTCTTTTACTGCCAAACTCTAAAAGAAGTATAAATTATGTTTAGCAAAGAAGGCACAAATCCCATCATTGGGCAGCAGTTGGTAAACATTAACTGGGAGTGTTGATCAGCTTACTGCAGTAGAATAGAGAAAAGCATTCTGCAGGCACTCCTTCCAGGAATGGAACAGAAAATAGCAGGTCCATTTTACAAGTAGTCAGGAGTAGTGGTTAAGAACATTGCTTGCCTCCCTTTGTATCTTGGAAAGAAAAAAAATCCTTTAAACTACTGAAATAGTAGTTACAGAATAGCTATTTCTCACCTCCATATTGATGAATCCAGAATATGTTATCCCAATGAGGTCAGCTTTGTGGTAGGGTCTGTAAAATAAATAGCAATAAAAGCTTAAATATACATTGGTTACTTTTCTTATTGCTGAGATAAAATACCAAACAAAAGGAACTTAAGGGAGTTTATTTGGGCTCAGAGCATCAAGAGGTATAGTTCATCGTGATGGGAGTGGAGTCATGGAGCTGCTTCTACACATGGTGGAAAACACAGAGAAAGGAAGGAGCAAGAGATAAGAATCCACTATGACCTGCCCCAGTGACCTACTTCCTCCAGCCAGCCTCCCAAAATGGGAGGTGAGCTTCAAAACATGATCCTATGGGGGATATTTCAAATTCATGCTATTTTATTCACACTCCTGGTTAATTTAAACCTGCATGATTTTGCATATTAAGCAATAGATAATTGTTCTTAGGAATCAGTTTCTATTAGCATCAACTGAACTCCAAACAGGTTCGCACCCTGCATCCTTTTTTAAGTACCCATTCATATAGTTCTGAAGCTGGTGTCCTGGCCTTGAGTGTTGAGCACTGTTCTCATTGCAGCTGTTTTTCTAGGTTTGCTGTGGAACTTGTCCTCTAGTGACAAACTCAAGCATCTCATGATAACAGAAGCCTTGCTCACCCTGACAGAGAGTGTCATCATCCCCTTCTCAGGGTGGCCTGAAGGAGACTACCCCAAAGCAAATGGCTTACTGGATTTTGATATATTCTACAATGTCACTGGATGCCTAAGGTAATGCCACCTTGTGTCCCCACCCACCCTTTTAGGTAGAAGATGTAATCAAATTAGGCACCCAAAGAGAAGTCAATGCATTCTGTTTTGGATCCTTTTTGTAATTACACAGTTTAGTTTTGACAGACTCTGCTTGGGTGGTAACTGAGGAAATTTATTATAGTAAGATGTTTCTGTCTAGTTAATTACACTAATATATACCTGTCTTAGTCAGCGTTACCACTGCTGTGATGAAACACCATGACCAAAGGCAAGTTGGGGAGGAAAGGGTTTATTTGGTTTACACTGTTTATCATAGAAGGCAGTGAGGACAGGAACTCAAATGGATCAGGAACATGGAGGCAGGAGCTGGTGGAGGCTATGGAGGGTGCTGCTCACTGGCTTGCTCAACCTGCTTTCTTATAGAACCCAGGACCACCAGCCCAGGGATGGTACCACTCACAATGAACTGAGGCCTCCCTTCACAAATTAGGAAAATGCTCTACAGGCTTGCTTGCCTACAGCCTGATCTAATGGAGGCATTTTCTCAGTTAAGGCCCCCTCCTTTCTAGTGATTCTCTAGCTTGTTAGTTGAGTTGACATAAAACCAGCCAATACGATATCAAATATCACTTTTATTTAAAGCATTGTGTTCGCTACTGGGGATTATACAAAGAATACATAAATAAATAATAAATTTACTTAATCTCAGTTTAAATAAAATAGTAAAATAAACCACAGTGGCAAAAAAAGAAGAGTAATCATAAAGTATTTGGATAGAATGAATGCACAGATGAAATACGTGGAAAACTGGGAAATAATCAATTCTGATAAGAGCAAAGGGCTAGAGCTTAAGATAGAGTCTTGCTTAGCTTCACAGTCCCTTAGGTTAAAGGAACCCTCAGTGTATGAAGCTTGGAGTAGTGGAAAGCCATCAAACAGAAGCTGGAAACATCGTCTAAGGACAGGTTGCAGAGTCACTGGGAGTGATAGGAAGGAGCTAATTTTTCTTTTTTCTGTCAGCAAAATTAAACCCACTGAGTCAGAAAAGGATTAAAGAAGAAAACTACAGTAGTAACAGGAAAGTTACTATGATACTAGACTAGCAGTAGGTGATAAAATCCAAGTCAGTAAAGGGCGACAACTGTGAGTACTGAGCTAGCAAGTAATTGTTGACATTTCATTGCAACTGAGGGACATTATGTTGTAGCTACAAACCAGCCATAATGAGAGTGTTTCCAGGAAGAAAGTGATAGCTGCTGTACCCTGAACCCATGTCCGATAGCCGCTGCAGATGATTACTACCATACTTGGTTTGCAGAAGCTGATTATTTTAGCATCAAAAAATAAGTAGGTAGTATAGCCGTATTTCTCCATAAGCATCCTTTTTCAAAGAAGAAACAGATAATTTTTAAAATGGTATTATGAAAACTCAGTGTTCCTCTCCCCAATTATTTAAAGGAGAAACTCTTTTAAACCCATGTCCCCCTTGTAAACCTTTTTTTTAAAATTTTTGAGATTATAATATAATTACATTTCTATCTTTCCTTTCCTCCAAACCCTCCCATATACTCCTCCTTGTCCTCTTTCAAATTAATGGCCCCCTTTTTATTACTTGTTATTGCATATGTATAAGCATATTTCTAACAACCTGCTCTGTCTGTGTAATGTTACTTGTAAGTATGTTTTCAGGACTGTTTGGTATTGGGTTATCTTGGGTGTGCTCTTCCCTGGAAGACTATTTTTCCTGCTCCCACCATTTCTTAGTTGATTAGTTCTTGCTGTTAGGGTTAAAGCCTTGTGGGCTTCTCCCATCCTTGTTGGCATGTCTATTATTGTTGTCCTTGTTCATCTCTTGTTTAGGCAGTCATACGGTGAGAATTTATGGGTGTAGCTTCTGTTATTACTAGAGACACAATCTCACAGCACACTTCCTGATCCTCTGGCTCTTACCGTGTTTCCTCACCCTATTCAGATCCCCTGGAGCTGGGATTACAGGCATTTGTGAGGACTCAACGTGGTGACTGAAAACTAAATACAGGTCCTCTGCAAGAGCCATACATTCTCTTAACCACTGAGCTATTTCTTCAGCCCCTTGTTTATCTTTTTAAAGAACCAACTCTTCATTTTTCTATCACTTTTAAGTACAGTAATATTAAAAATATTAATTAGTCCCAAGAACTGAGGAGATTAAGACAGGAGAATCTTGAGTTCCAGAATAGCCTAAGCCACACTTTGGTTTTCATCTCAAAAACCAAATAATAATATTTACTGTTATTAACATTATTATTATTGATAAAGATCAAAAATTATTTTCCTGAATTATAACTATTGTTAATATTAGGCTTATGAGAAGGTTGTTTAAAACTGCTGACCTAAACTTATCAAAACAATCTGGTTCTGTGTTAGCCAAAGCCACTCCAGTATCTGTCATTCATTTATGTCCAACATGCCAGTTACAGAGCAAATGCAGTCCAGGCCTGGTGATGGACCTCTCATGTCAGCATTCAGGAGACTGAGGTAGGAAGATTTTAAGTTCAAGATCAGTCTGGAGCAGGTAGTGGTTAGACTCTGTCTCAAAACACAGTGTTGGAGATACAGTTTTGTGGTAGAATATTTACCCTTAAATGCATAAGACCATGAGTTCAGTCCTCAGAACTTACAAAGAAAATAAAATAAAACAAATTTTTATTTTATTTTAAAAGAGGAAAAGCATGGCTGGAGAGATGGCTCAGAGGTTAAGAGCACTGGCTGCTCTTCCAGAGGTCATGAGTTCAATTCCCAGCAACCACATGATGGCTTACAACTATCTATAATGAGATCTGGTGACCTCTTCTGGCATGCAGGCATATATGTGGGCAGAGCACTGTATACATAATAAATAAATAAATCTTTTTTTAAAAAAAGGAAAAGCAGTTGCTCCTACAATGGCTTAAACTTTACATGTTCTCATTTGTCATACTGTAGTAAATTTGTCTCAACAAATGTATAATAAGCTTTATTATTATAACATTCTTTTATAAATTTTATAGCAAAATTTGTAACTTAAAAGAAACACCACTTCCATTTTTCACTATAAATTTAATTGTGTCAAAGGAAGCAACTACGTTTTGAAACAAAAGCTGTTATCAGTCTTATTCTCAATTAGGTATGAGGTTTTTTTTAGACAGTATCTCACTGTACCACCAAGCTGGCTTTGAATTCTTTCTGTAGTTGAAGGTGACCGTGAGTTTCCTCCTACATACAGATGTGCACTCCCCTGCCTGGGTTTGTGCAGTGCTGAGGATTAAGCCAATGTGTACATTACCCTAAACAGAAGTACACGTGTACATATCAAGGGCTTCCTTGTAGCACTTCCTGAACTACATCCCCAACTCTGAAAGCAGTTTCATTTAGAATATTGATGCTAGCAACTCTGTGAAAAAGAACGTCTCTGTTTAATTTTTTTTTAATTTATTATGTCTGTGTGTGGGTATGTTTACATGGATGCAGGTGCTCAAAGAGTCCAGAAGTGGACATTGGATCTCTTGGAGCTGTACTTAAAGAAATGCACTCTAGTCCTCTGCAAGGACAAACTGCTGAGCCATCTCACCAGCCACAGGAAAAGAATTTTTACTTATATAATGAGAACTTGTTTCACTGGTCTTTCTTCATTGATTAGTTTACAAGTTGAATCTTGGAAAGAAAAATAATTCCCAAGAATGTAATTGTCAAATATTTTTAAAAGCATCCTAAGAGTTAAGGTAAAATATAACTTAAACTATAGGTAATATCCTGTGAACTGTGTTTTATAACAGCAAATGTTTTTATAAAAAATGTGAGGCTGATCATAATCAGAACATTTTAAATTTAGTTATTATTTTTGAATTAGTAGGTTTGGCTGATGACATCACTTAGTGGGTAAAAGAGCTGCCAAGGCTGACAACCTGAGTTCTACTTCCAGAATGCAGACTCCTGCAAGTCGTCCTCTGACCCCTTATGCACTCTGTGGCACAAGGGCACCCACACACATTCAAAAAATAAACAGATTTNAAATGGAAGGTTGTTTGGAAACACCCTCCCCCCNTCCTCAAGACTCTCTTTTCTTTTGTTGAAAATAGATTTTGTTCATACAATATATTTTATTACAGTTTCCCCTTCCTCTACTTCTACCACTTCCTCCTATCTCCCCTCCCATTTGGAGCTATACCTTTTCTGTCTTAGGCATTTAAGGAACAATAATAAAATAAGATAAAACAAACAGCCAAAGAAAAAGCACAAGAAACACAGATAGACACAGAGATATACATGTTCTCACTCACAGAAATCCCATAAAAACACAAAACAAGGAAACCTGTAGGATTCCTTGACTTGTATTACGAAACAAAGAACCTCCAAAGATGCATGAAGCCTTTCTCTTTGAATGCAACAAATTGAGTAGATTTATATAAAACAACTGGAAACTTTTTCAGTGGATGTAGAGGTAGAAAATACCTGCATATTGTGACTCTCTAACTCTTAGATAAATTCCTTGACTATCCACTGGCAATCCAGACATCTCTTTTAGGTGTTAAAAATGTTTCTACAAGTGTATATTGTTTAAGTTACAGTTTACTATTTATAATCAATTTTAAATGGAACTTGGTGTTCTACCCCAAACAATGTATTCTATGCTTACTGATTGAATTGAATAATCAGATGGTTTTTTAAAAACTCAAAAAATACAGGAAAGGCCGAGCTAAAGGATCTTCTTCTCACTCCCTTGGTCCTTCTCCCCCCTCATACTGTATACAAGACATCTGTGAGAGCATACCAGAGCATTACCAGAGACATCCATACATGGAAGGACCAGAGGAAATATCATTGGAAGCAGTTAGTTCTGATTATAAATGCTATTATCATCATTCTAAGTGAAATTCTAGGGTACCATCACGTCAAAAATTTTATGAAAATTACAGATGAATTGTCTGCCATCATGTTTAGCATGCACACTAAAATTATAGCTGTTCCTATCAGTTTAATGCAAACCATTCTTTTATTTCTATATTTTAATTAGCTTATAAAGTAGGTTTCCATATGGAGTCTTCATAAATATATTTCATTTTGGTTGATTCCCACTCCCTCTTTATCTCCCTGCCTCTCCGTAGTTGTTGTGCTCTTTTGTTCAGTATTCTCCACTTCTTTGCTCTCTTTTCTTCCCTCACCTCACCCCACTGACCTGGACTAGCAGATCATTCTTCACTGAGAGCGTCATGAAGATGAAGTGCCAGAGGATGAGAAAGATAGAGAAGAGAGACAGTGGAAAAGACAAAAGCTGGGATCAGGAGGTTTTGCACAAGCACTGACTTAGGACCAGCATGTTTCTGGTTTTAAACAAGGAATTATGTTCCCTCTATATATACGTCAGGCTTCAGGGAAAGCCTTGAATCAGTCCAGCCCTCAACAATTCCCCTCTTTTTGTTTTTTAAGGGCAGATGTGTTTACTCATGTCTGAATGTCCAAGAGACTCCTATGTCCCCTAAACCAATAAATGCCTTCTAGTATCATCGAAAGGATCATCAACATAAGTGTTCCAATCCTAACACTGAATGAAGGCTGAAGGATAAAGAGTTAAATCTCCATAACTGTACAACAAATCTTTGATCAGTTTAGAGGGAGACTCTACACAATTAGAGAACAATTGATCCAGGTAATTTTGAAGTGCCCACCACTTTTTGGTATAGAGGGACTCCCATTATATATGGAGGGTTAACACTAACAGTGAGTCCAAACAAAAGAATGTCTGTGTGATAGTTTATCTTTTCCAACTGTCCCTTAGACAATCACACTGTCTATTGCTGTGGCTAACAGTCAGAAGTTTGATTGATTGATCCTTTTCTCTGGAGACATTGTAATAAGATGTGGCCAATGAGGGGATTTTAGGAAGCTGTCTTCATCCAGAGCAAGTGGGCATGTCTTAGGGTTTTATTGCTGTGAATAGACGCTGCTGTGATCACTGCAATTCTTATAAAGGAAAACATTTAACTGGGGCTGGCTTACAGTTCAGAGGTTTCTTAGTCTATTGTTGTTATGGTGGGAAGCATGACAGTGCGCAAGCAGACATGGTGCTGGAGAGGCAGTTGACAGTTCTACATCCAGATCCAAAGGCAGCAGGAAGAGAATGTCACTAGGCCTAGTTTAAGCTTCTAAGACCTCAAACCCCACTCCCAGTAACACACTTCCTCCAGTAACACCACAGGGTTCCAACAGGGCCATACATCCTAATCCTTTCAAATAATGCCACCTCTATGGGTCTATGGGGCCCATTTTCATTCAAACTACCACAGGACAAGCCAAACAGCACATCATTCAGAGACACAGAGTTCTTTAGAACCATGGAACATGCCACCCAAGGGGAATTCCATTTTGAAATTGGGGTGCTGGATTGTCATTACATATTGAAAAATGTCTGTCCAGTGAGGTAACCTGTGGGTTATTAGAAACTGGAAAAACTCAAGTGAATGAATTGTAGTGTTTGAACACTATACATCCCACCCTTCCAGACTTCTGAGCCATAAGCCTTGTGGGTCATTCAGATGAGAGGGACACATCTATACAGACCCATAAAAGACAAACAAATAGGAATGGTGGATGGTATCTCAGTATAGTTAAAGAAAGTAGTGTAGGTACCACTTGAGAAATATCAGAAGATCAGTTACACCAATCTGATATTTAAAACTGATATTTACAACTCTGATGTATTTTAATAGCCAAATATTTTTAAATAAACTTTGATTTGACATACATTTTAAGCAGATTTTTGTAATTGCTTATCTTAGACCCTACAAACTTTATATTGTGTATATTATCTTGATCCTCTATGTACCTCAAATAAGTTGTCCAGTTTATAACTGACAGGAAGTTTTGAGTTTTTATTCTGTAAACATATAACCATCTCAATTTTTATATTTAAACCTTTATTAAAATATTTTTGTAGGATAGCATTTTTATTATTTAATACCATAAGATAATATAATCATATAGATCGATCTCTCCCATTTTACTACTGAAATAAAAATTTGTCTGGATGGTCTGTTTGGGGCAATTATCTCTTTAGTCATGAAAACCCAGGAGAGCCTACCTTAGCAGTTTTTTTTTTTAATTTATTTTATATACCAACCAGAGTTTCCCCTCCCTCCTCCCTGCCTACCCCCCCTACCCCCTTTCTGCAACCCCTCCATCCACTCCTCAGAGAGGCTAAGGCCTCTCATGGGAATCAACAAAGCATGGCATATCAAGTTGAGGCAGAACCAAGCTTCTCTCCCCTGCATCAAGGGTGAGCAAGGCATCCCACCCTAGGGAATAGGTTCCAAAGAGTGAGCTCATGCACCAGGGACAGATCCTGGGCACACTGCTAAAGGCCCAACAAACAGACCAAGCTACACAACTGTCACCCACATGCAGGGGGCCTACTTCGGTCCTATGCAGGTTCCCCAGCTGTCAGTCTAGAGTCTGTGAGCTCCCCCACCCCACCCCTGTGAGCTCAGGTCATCTGTCTCTATGGGTTTTCCCTTTATGATCTTGATTCCCCTTACTCATATAACCCCTCCTCCCTCTTTCAACTGGACTTCTGGAGTTTGCTCCAGTGCTTGCCTGTGGATCACTGCATCTGCTTCTATCAGTTGCTGCATGAAGGTTCTATGACAATTAGGGTAGTCGCCAATCTTAGCAGTTGTTTAATGACAGCAACTGTAATTATCTTTTGATTTTTTTAAGAACATTTTTTATTATTATTTATTTATTTTACATCGTGGCTGAAGTTTCCCCCCCCTCCTCTCCTCTCATCCCCTCCTCACTCCCATCTCCTCAATCTATTCCTCCCCTGTTTCTGTTCTAAAAGGGACAGGCTTCCCATGGGTGTCAACAAAGCATGGCATATCAAGTTGAGGTAGGACTAAGCTCCTCCCCTTGTATTAAGGCTGAGCAAGACAACCCAGTATGAGGAATAGGTTCCTAGAAGCCAGCCAAATTGTTAGGACAGGCCCTGCTCCCACCACTAAGAGTCCAACAAATAGATCAAGCTACACAAATGTCACACATATGTAGAGGGCCTAGGTTGGTCCTATGCAGGCTTCCCTAGCTGTCGGTCCAGAGTCTGTGAGCTCCTATAAGCCCAAGTTAGTTGTTTCTGTGGGTTTCCTTGTGAGGATCTTGACCTCCCTGGCTTATACAATCCTTCCTTTCTTCTATAGAATCTTGGCTATGAATCTCTGCATCTGTTTCCATCAGTCACTGGATGAAGGCTTTCTGATGACAATTGGGGTAGTTACCAATCTGATTACAGAAGATGGCCAGCTCCAGGCTGTATACCCACTATTGCTAGGAGTCTTAGTTGGGGTCATCATTGTAAATTCATGAGAGTTTCCCTTGCACCAGATTTCTACCTGACCCCAAAATGCTATGACCCCTATCAAGACATCTCTTTTATTACTCTTCCCCTCCACCCACCCCCTCCCAAGCCAATCCCTATGTTCCCATCCCCACCAGCCCCTAGTCTACCCAGGAGATCTCTTCTATTTTCCCTTCCCAGGGAAATCCGTGCATCCCTCTTTGGGCCCTCCTTGTTACCTAGCCTCTTTGATTGTAGCATGGATATCCTTTACAAGTAATATCCACTTATGAGTGAATACATACCATGTTTGTCTTTCTGGATCTGGGTTACCTCACTCAGGATAATTTTTTTCTAGTTCCATCCATTTGGCCTTCAAATTTCCTGAAGTCATTGTTTTTAACATCTGAATAATACTCCATTCTATAAACATACCACTTTTCTTTATCTATTCTTCAGTTGAGGGATATCTAGGTTGTTTCCAGAATCTGGCTATTACAAATAACATTGCTATGAACATAGTTGAGCAAGTGTCCTTGTGAAGTGATTGAGCATCTTTTGGGTATGTGCCCAAAGGTGATATAGCTGGGTCTTGAGGTAAATTGATTCCCAATTTTCTGAGAAACTTCCATATTGATTTCCAAAGTGGCTGTACAGGTTTGCACTTGCACCAGCAGTGGTGGAATGTTCCCCTTGCTCCACACCCTCTCCAGTATAAGCTGTTATTAGTGTTTTTAATCGTAGACATTCTGACTGATGTAAGATGGTATCTCAGAGTCGTTTTGATTTTCATTTCCCTGATGGCTAAGGATGTTGAACATTTCTTTAAGTGTTTCTCCACTATTTGAGATTCTTCTGTTGAGAATTCTCTGTTTAGGTCTATACCCCATTTTTTAATTGGAGTATTTGGTTTTTTGATGCCTAGTTTCTTGAGTTCTTTATATATTTTGGAGATCAGCCCTTTGTCAGATGTGGGGTTGGTGAAGATCTTTTCCCATTCTGTAGGCTGCTGTTTTGTCTTATTGACTGTAAGGCAAATTACATTTTATTTGCCTTATAGTTTCATGAGGTCCCATTTATTAATTGTTGATCTCAGTGTCTGTGCTACTGGTGTTCTATTCAGGAAGTGTTCTCCTGTGCGTCTTTCCCACTTTCTCTTGTATCAGGTTCAATGTAACTGATTTTATATTAAAGTATTTGATCCACTTAGACTTGAGTTTTGTGCAGGGTGATAGATATGGATCTATTTGCAATCTTCTACATGCCAACATCCAGTTATGCCAGCACCATTTGTTGAAGATGCTCTCTTTTTTCCATTGTATTTCCATTTTGTTTTCTTTGTCAAAAAACAGGCCTCCATAGGTGTGTGGATCTACTTCTGGGTCTTCAATTTGATTCCATTGATTCACTGTCTGTTTTATGCCAATACCATGTTGTTTTTAATCACTATAGCTGTGTAGTAGAGTTTGAGATCAGGGATGGTGATGCCTCCAGAAGTTCCTTGATTATACAGGATTGTTTTAGCTATCCTGGGTTTTTTGTTTTTCCATATGTAGTTGAATATTGTTCTTTCAAGGTCTGGAAAGAATTGTGTTGAAATTTTGATAGGAATTGCATTGAACCTGTAGATTGCTTTTGGTAAGATTGCCATTTTTACTATGTTAATCCTACCTATCCATGAGCATGGGAGATTTTTCCATCTTCTGATATCTTCTCCAGTTTCTTTCTTCAAAGACTTGAAGTTTTTGTCATACAAATCTTTCACTTTCTTGGTTAGAGTCACCCCAAGATATTTTATATTATTTGTGGCTACTGTAAAGGGTGTTGTTTCTCTGATTTCTTTCTCAGCCTGTTTGTCATTTGTATAAAGGAGGGCTACTGATTTTTGTGAGTAAATCTTATATCCAGCCACTTCGCTCAAGGTGTTTATCAGATGTAGGAGTTCCCTGGTATATTTTTGGGGTTACTTATGTATACTATCATATCATCTGAAAATAGTGAAAGTTTAACTTCTTCCTTTCCAGTTTGTATCCCCTTGATCTCCTTTTGTTGTCTTATCGAGATAGCTAGAACTTTGAGTACTATATTGAATAGATATGGAAAGAGTGTACAGCCTTATCTTTTTCCTGATTTTATTGGAATTGCTTTCAGTTTCTCTCCATTTAATTTGATGTTTGCTGTTGGCTTGCTGTATATTGCTTTTACTATGTTTAGGTATGTCCTTGTGTCCCTGATCTCTCCAAGACTTTTATCATAAAGGGGTGTTAAATTTCTCCAAAGGCTTTTTCATCGTCTAATGAGATGATCATGTGGTTTTCTTTTCTTTTTTTAATAATTTATTTAACTTTATTTTATGTGTGTTGGTATGAAAGTGTCAGATCCCCTAGAACTGGAGTTGGAGACAGTTGTGAGCTGCCATGTGGGTGCTGGGAATTGAACCTGGGTCCTTTGGGAGAGCAGCCAGGGCTCTTAATCACTGAGCCATCTCTCCAGCCCCTCATGTGGTTTTCTTCTTTCAGTTTCTTTACATGATGGATTGCATTGATAGAGTTTTGTTTGTTGAACCATTCCTGCATATCTGGAATGAAGCCTACTTGATCATGGTGAATGATCTTTTTTTATGTGCTCTTGGATTGGGTTTGTGAGTATTTTATTGAGTATTTTTGCATCAATGTTCATAAAGGAAATTGGTCTGTAATTTTTTTCATTGTTGAGTCTTTGTGTGGTTTGGGTATCAGGGTGATAGGCCTCATAAAAGGATATTGGCAACATTCTTTCTGTTTCTATTGCATGAAATAATTTGAGGAGTATTGGTATTAGCTCTCCTTTGAAAGTCTGGTAGAATTCTGTGCTGAAACCATCTGGCCCTGGGCTTTTTTTTTTTTGGTTGGGAGACTTTTAATGACTGCTTCTATTTTCTTAGGGATTATAAATCTATTTAAATTTTTTATCTGATCTTGACTTAATTTTGGTATGTGGGAACCTATCAAGAAATCTGTCCTTTCTTTTAGATTTTCCACTATGTGGAGTACAGTTTTTTGAAGTATGACTTAATGNTTCTCTGTATTTCCTCCGTGTCTGTTCTTCTGTCCCCCTTTTCATTTCTGATTTTGTTAATTTGGATATTCTCTCTGCCTTTTAGTTAGTTTGGAAGGCAGCTATGCTCACCACTATACCACTAACGCTGCACTTTTAGTTAGTTTGGATGAGAGTTTATCTGTCTTGTAGATTTTCTCAAAAAACCAACTCTTTATTTCATTGACTCTTTGTATTGTTCTGTTTCTATTTTGTTGATTTCAGCCCTCAGTTTAATTATTTCCTGCCTTCTACTCCTCTTGAGTGTATTTGTTTCTTTTTGTTCTATAGCTTTCACATGGGCTGTTAAGTTACTAGTGTGAGATTTCTCCAAAGTCTTTATGCAGGCACATAGTGCTTTGAGCTGGGATTCTTCTTCTATCTCTATTATTCTTAGATTTGGTCTTTTCATGGTATCCCAGATTTCCTGGATGTTTTGTGAATCTTTTAGATTTAACATTTTCTTTGACTGATGAATCTCTTTCCTCTATTGAATCTTCAATGCCTGAGATTCTCTCTTCCTTCTCTTATATTCTGTTGGTGATGCTTGCATCTGTAGTTTCTGTTTGCTTACTCAGTTTTTCCATTTCCAGAATTCTCTGTTTGTATTTTCTTTATTGCTTGTATTTCAATACGGTCTTTAACTGTATCTTTCACCTGTTTGATTGTTTTGTTCTTGGCATTCTCTAAGGGATTTATTGATTTCCTCCAATTTTTGTTTGTCTTTTCCTCATTTTTTTTTTAAGGGAGTTTTTAATTTTCTCTTTGAGGACCTCTATCATCTTCATAAAGTTATTTTTACGGTCATTTTCTTGTGCTTCAGCTGTGTGGGAATGTTCAGGCCTTGCTGTCATAGGATCACTAGGTTCTGATGGTGCCATACTGCCCTTTCTGTTACTGAATGTGTTCTTATGCTGGTATCTAGACATCTGGATTTGGGATGATTATAGGTCTAGGTGTTGATTCATGTATTTGTCTTTGTTAGAAGGGTGTTTTGTTCCTTTGTTTTCTGTTTCCTCTCTTGTCTTCTAGCCTAAGTGGCCAACGGTTCTGTTGACTGGCAAATCTTCAGGTTCAGTAAGGTGACCCCACTGATGTTTGTGGGGCCTTGGGTGCCTAGACCCAGCCTGGGCTAAGGTAAAGCCGAAGTCGTCTTCCGAAGTTGACCAGAATATGGAGCTTAGTAGAGCGGGTGCTGTTCTTCTGAATGGTGTGGGCTGTACCTGGGCCTATGGAGTCTACTGGAGTTGCAGGGAAGGGCTGGTGGGGACTTCACCAGAGCTGTAGAATTCCACCAGAGTTGGGGGCAGGGCCCAGCAGCCTTCCTGGTGCTGAGATGGGAGGGGGAGGTGCACAGAATGTGCCTTGGGGCCTGGAGATTGGGGCAACTCAGCTGGGGGACCAGACACACTTGTTCTTCAGACTAGTTTGGGCTGTATCTGTGCCTATGAAGTTTGCAGAAGTTGGGGGGCAAGGCTGGCCACGGGGAGGATGATGAAATGGGTGGGGTTGGCAGAAGAATGGGTCTTGAGGGAACATAATCCAGTGGGTGATGTTGATACAGCTTGAAGCCAAGTAACTCGCTTGTTGGTGGGGACTGCCCTGATTTTTTTTTTTTTTAATCTGTCAACCTTAAAGTGTTAGTGTTGTTTATTATGTAAAAACTACATCAAAATTAAAACAAAATAAAACATTAAAAGTATAAAATAAGTATCTTTTTAGCTTAAGGAAGCTGAGCACAGAGGTAGTTGATAAGGTGGTTCCCAGAGAGGGAACAGAGATAGCTTTTTAAGTCTCTCTACGCAAAGCTACCAGCTCAGTTTTAGCTTTTATCTTTTGTATTTATCTTAGGCTGTTTCATTCTCCTCCCTGTCTCAGAGCCAGAGGGCCTGTCTCATGTGCAGAAGGAAGAGAAGGATAGGAATGGAAGCAGAAAAGAGACCTGTTGTCTTTGTGAAGTTGTCAGTGCCTGCCTGCCCCATCTGGGCCACTGCCTACATTCCTGCCCTAGTCCCCTTTCCCTTTTCCAGAGTAGCAGCCACCAGCCAGCGCCACCCTCCTCTGCCGGACCCTGTCCGTAAAGGCACTGCTGTAGTAGGGGCATTTGGCTTGGCTAAATGAGTAGAAACCATTTTTGGTGATTTTATAACTATCATTGAAAGAAATTTTTTTCTTATACTCTGAAGCAAAAATAATTTTAAAATTGATGCCACTTCCTTTAAGACCTTTTATCTCTATTTTTTGTTTTATGGAGGGTTGTTTTGTTTTATTTTGTTTCATGGCTACTGGGAGTTGGACCTAGAACTTCATAAATGCTAGGCAGGTGCCCCACGTAGTGCCCCTAGTGGTTTATTGTCCACTTGAAGTTCTTTTGAAAACTGTTCAGATCATTGGCTTGTTTATTGATTGACAGCTTTGTTTCTTTTGTTTTTAATTTCTGAAGTCCTTTATATGTTCTAGAATTAACCCCTTGTTTGAGGTGTAGCTGGACATTTTTTTTCTCATTCTGTCTGTTTATTGTTTCTTTTTCTGTACAGAAACTTGATGATTTCATGTAGTTTAATTTGTCAATTCTTGGGGCATTTTGCTATGCTGTTGGAATTCTGTTCTCATTCTTTAGTTTCCTATATGAATGATGATTCCATCATGACACCATTAATCTTAACAGAGACATACTAGTCTTCCTTTTAATATTAGCAAGGGCCAAGGTGTTTTCTGCTCTCTTTTCATTTGACACTCAGGAATGTGAGAGGTAAACGATCTTGGAGTTAGTCCAGAATCACAGATTTGCTTCCAGACAAGGAATCTGAAACATTTGAAAACTGTGAAGTCTGAGACTTCTTCAGAGATGCAGAGAGGTTGGAATCAATCCCCTGATTCTAGTAAAAGCTATATTGAGGGGGAGGAGAAAAAAAGGGGAGCCCTGGATCAGTCATTGACTGCAGATACCACATTTGGGCCTAGTGGAGTCAGCTGTTAAGTGAGTGCCATTTCTTCCTCACTGTTCACTTGTTCCTGAGGACTGGTTTAGAAGCTCATTCTTACTTTGCAATAGGATGGTTATTTTGGTGTATTTAATTTATACTTCTGAGGTATTTTCCATGTTAAGTCTCCATTGGGTTACATACAGGAAAGAGTAAAAAGTATTTCTCAGGATTCAGGAGGCACATTGTAAAAGGATACATTCTAAGTTAATTCAGTTTCCTACAAACTTTAAAGATTAACTGTTGAAAAATACTTTCAGATAAATGTCATTTTACATAAATTATTGGTTTTTATCAGAGTATTATAATAGTAAATTACTGTCTGTCTAATGACTTTTGTCCACAGGTAAAGTGGGATAATCTACCCTTGTTTATATTTTTAGATAGCTGAGTGAGATGGGAAATATTTTTGATATGCAGGCAGTACTGTGCATCAGGGTTCCATGAACTTCCTGTCAGCAAAGTTATCAACTGCCAGAAACCCCTGATAAGTCCTATTTCCAGCAAGCAGTGTCTGGACAATAAAGACTACAGATAACAGTTACTGCTTTGAGACTGGCAGCAGTGTCTTGCATTACCGTCCAGACCAAAATAAACACTTCAAGTTACATAAAGCTAAATCCCCTTTGCAAACTATGCAGGAGATCCAGCTAGTGAACAAAACTAACCTTTGACTTGTATCCAGAGGTTGGAAAAAATCAGAAGCTTTGAAACATAAACAGCATTTTCTTGTGGTTGGGAACATATGATATTTGCTAAACAAAGATCAGGAAGAATGAGTGTTGGATGAGGTTTTCTCTCTCCTGCACCACTCTGCATAGAATAAAAAAATAGTTCTTCTATATAACTGGAGAGATGGCTCAGCAATTAACAGCAATGGATGTTCTTATAGAGGACCCAAGTTCAATTCTCAGCACCCACAAAACATCTCACAGTCNTCGGTAACTCCAGTCTTGGGGGATCTGATCCCCTCTTTTAATCCCCACAGACACTTTGTGGACATGGTTCACAGACCCATACATATAAAAATAAAATGGAAAAAAATTTTTCTCCTGTCCTACATGACCTCTAATATGTCGTCAGCAGGAAAAGTAACTTAAACTCTTTTTGGCTTCTTCTTCATGTGAGAAATTGGGAGACTGAAAAAGATGTGTTTTCAATTCCTGTGAAGCTTGTTCCCAGGCCGACTCTACCTGGTGTCCACTCTATACAGAAGAGACACTACCAAACTTTCTCATTGCTTCCAGAGTCTATGTTCGTTCTCAACAGATGAACAGAGGGTTAAAAATTTAAGGCTAAAGGAGACAGGAGCTCCCCCTAAGCCCAGGGGATCCCTGAGGACCAGACCCTCATCTGGCCTTGACAGTGGAAAAGAAAAATGGTTAACTTTGGCTACCCTCATGGTCTGAGACACCCAGTAGGAGTGTGTAATGAAGGATTAAAATGATCAGCATGCTTCTTAACAGACTGCAGGATTTGTAATGGCCCCGAGCAGACAGAGATAGATGGTGCCAGTTTAAATGACCATTTCTTAAGAGATTTTGTTTCCACTTAATAAATTCATTCATTATCTTTTAAAAATATGTTTATTACTGGGAGGGATATGTGTGTGAAGGTCAGAGGACAACTTGGCCAGTCAGTTCTCTCTACTGTATGTGTACCAGTTATCAAACTCAGATCTCAGGCTTGGCAGCAAGCTCTTTTACCTCTAAGCTGTCTCACTGGCCTTCATTATCTTGTCTTGTAATTGACAAAGTTACAGGCTTTTTCACATGCAGCAAAAATTAACGTAATGAAATTTTTGAAGAATCAAAACTACTGAAGGAATTTTGTTAATGTTAATTTCATTGTGTCAATTCAACAACCATTAAATTGTTAGTACTGTCTTCTTTCCACTGTTAAGTTGAATTGTGACAGTGCCATTTTGGTGGTTAAAAGCAACCAAGCATTGTTGGTGTCACAGAGATCAGCCTATAGATAGGACCCCATGAACTGCAATATGCCCACTCCCCTTCCCTTTAGTTCTTGCTGTAATGCTGGGCACATTTGTTCCTTTGAAAGCAGTGTTTGGGGACACAAAAGCATTTTGAAATGACTTAATGAAATTGTATTTTTAAATAAAGAAAATAAGACCCCAGAAGTTCTCNAACTATTAGTCTTACAGTAACACTGCCTGAGACATTATAAAGAAGAACTCCTGAATGTATTTTTGATATTCTACTTGCCCATAAACAGGCATGACATAGTTTACAATCTTTTTTTTTAATTAAAATTGGCAAAGGGAATAAGAGGCAGTTCTCAAATTCTAAAACCTAATTTGTTTTAGTATTCTTTTTATTTTATGTACATGCCTGAGTTTATGTGTACCATGTGCGTGCAGGAGCCTACAAAACCCAGAATGCACCAGAGCCCCTGGAACTGATATGGGTGCAGGGAACTGAACCTGGGTGCTCCTAGCAGCCCCTTTTCTTGTTGACAGACGTGTTAGCATTTTTCAGGGGAAAATTTTTTGAGTGGCTAATGATTAAAAGAAACCCTTAATGCAAAGAAATATAGAAACAAAAATGCCAGAATATAAATATGATCTGAATCTGCAGTGTGATCACCAAATACTTTGCTTTACCATGTTTGATGAGCTGCATTTCTCTATAAGGAAGCAGCCTCTGCTTGTGCTCATGACTTAGCAAAATTAGAAGACTAAGCACAAAGATGTTTATAGGTCAGGCATCAGAGGCCCTGGAAAAGTGTGTGAAGGAGAGAAGACTGTCATGTTTTAGAGTCAATTTTTAATATTTGTGAAAAACAGTTTGTATGAAAACCTTCAAGACTCAAGCAACAGAGTCCAACACACTTTTACCAAAGAGGAAAGTGAGGCCGAGGACAACTTCAGGTTACTTAGAGTTAAGACATGGAGCAAACTCGGAGTTGGACACACAGCATATTGTTTAAGTCTAGTGTACTGTGTTCCTTTAGTTACAAACATTTGCCTCATGTCTGCCTCTCAAAAATATGGGCAAGATTTAATAAATCATGTTTGGGCCTTGATAACATGGATTGCAGCAGGTAGAAAACTTACTGATGTGATTGTGTGCTTATAGTTTCAGGTTTGACATTAGGCAGCTGATGATTTACTGTACTGATGACAAGCTCTCAAATTATTTCTTGTTTGCCAGTTTCCAAACACCTGGAAGAAGCCTTAAATGAAACTCAGGCCTCATGGGTTCATAGCACAGGCCTTGTACAGGCCTTTGGGACACACAGCACATGTCTTACACAGGCCTTTGGCTTCATAGCACACTTCTCACACAGGCCTTTGCGGGATGGATAAAATACATCTTACAGTTTCTTGTTGTTCTTGAAAGAAACATGAGCTCAGCTGGCCCTGATGGGAGGAAGACAATGAGAAGATGTGACGGTCTCATTGACTCATTGGTCCATTATGTCAGAGGAACTATTGCCGACTACCAGCCAGATGATAAGGTAACTCAAGAATTAAACATCCTCACACCAGATTACCCACTATGACTTACTAAGATGCTTCAAACTGTTAAAATAATCACTTGATGTAATTTTATGCCTTGACTTACTTTCCAAGCCCAAGGTTTTCATTACACGCTTAGACACTTAAATTTCTATCTAGCCTTAGGCTCAGAGTTTTTCCAGACCCAAATTTCCAACACACTTTTTAACAACTCAGTGTGGATGCTCATCAGGAACACAAGCACTACATGTTCAACAATAAATGCTTAAATTCCTTCTGTCCATCCCCCAATCTTGCACATCTTCTTTCTAATCTTTCTAATAATCAGCATATCTGTGGCTGGAGATTGTAGGTTAGTGGTAAAGCATTGCCCTGACATGTATAACACCTTAGTTAGACAGAACAAATGGGCCGATGAATAGATGAGTGAATGAATTCGCACCATCTACCTAAAGACTGAAAGATGAACGACCTTGGGCTGTTCCTCCCCTCACACCCTGTACACACAAGCAGTACACCGTATGCTGCTTCTCCAGTGCCATATCTGCTGCTTCCATTTGTGTGTCCTTTACACTAGTTGTGTAAAGTTGTTATAGTAGCCTCCTAATCACAGTGCCATATCCTATTCTCCATATTAGTGTGGCTACTAATTTATGTATGGGAAGTTTGAAGTTGTTCTGGACGTATGTTTTTTAGAAATACTTTAAGGTGCTAGAACTATAGCTCACTGGTAGAACATTTGTCCACTGTGCAAGAGGCCCTGGGTTCAGCCTCCAGATATGTTAAAAAGGATTGGAGGAGGCTACCCATTATTTGGAGAAACTTAGATTCTGTGTTTTAGCATAGTACTCATGACCATTTGTTCATGGTCTAACATTAGCTGTTCCAGCTTTCCTCAGTAACTCCTGCATGTCTTATTGTCCAAGCATTCTAAATTGCATGCAGTAAGCCTTTTAAGAGCTGAAGCCCAAATAACCTGTGATAAGTCATGTGAAAGGAATGTCAATATGAGTATGAACAGTATTCATGTTCTCTCCGCAGGCCACAGAGAACTGTGTGTGCATTCTTCATAACCTCTCCTACCAGCTGGAGGCAGAGCTTCCAGAGAAGTATTCCCAGAGTATCTACATGCAAAACCGGAATATCCAGACTAACAGTAACAAAAGTGTTGGGTGTTTTGGCAGTCGAAGTAGGAAGGTAAAAGAGGTATGTCAGGAGATCTTTGAGAGACAGATGGGGATGAAAGGAGAATGGGGGTGAGGAGACTCTTACTCCTGAGTGTATGTCAGCTGCTATTTCAAATTTAGTGCTCACNTTAATCCTCCCAGGAGGCTCCAGCAGTAAGGAGACAGGTACAGAAAAGCTCATTAGTTTTCCTACATCAACTCAGTGACTGGGTGAAGAGGATAAAATTAATTCCCCACTAATCTGGCTCCAGCTTTGTGCTGTTAGTGATAAAACCATGCTGCCCTGTGTCCTTTGTGAGCCATGATACAATCATTGTTTAAGCATTACCAGAAGCCCTGGTGTTTCATTGTGTATTCTAAAAATAAGTTATGAACACATTAAAAGCAAATTTCCTAGAAAAGATAACATATCTCTTTCAGAACTGACATAAAAGTGAAAAGAATGTGAACTACCATATTCTTAGTGTTATGATATTCTTGAATTTGGGAAATAGCTGGTAAATTTAGGCCCTTGATACCATCCCAAACAATTCTATAAGCCTTTGAGGGAACAGACCTGTTTCCTTATCTTCAAAGTGATGGTGACCATTTAGAAGCTAGGTTATGCAGCTGGAAATCGTTTTAGAAGGACCTGTGTTTAATCCCTTGACTGTGAAGTGTAAAGTTGGGGAGTGTGAGAGTTTCTTAGAAAGAAATAATTATTGTGAGCTAAAAGTTAAGTAATTGAAAATCATATATACTGGTTTTTTGATTTGCTAGTCTTTCTAGACAATATTTCTGGTCTGTTGGTGCGGGTGCAGAGTTGTAGGCATCACTTGAAGTACATTTACTCTGTATGTGCTTAGCAATACCAAGACATGCCGATGCCAGAAGAGAAGAGCAGCCCCCGGGGCATGGAGTGGCTGTGGCATTCCATTGTGATAAGGATGTATTTGTCCTTAATTGCCAAGAGTGCCCGAAACTATACCCAAGAGGCATCATTAGGAGCTCTCCAGAATCTCACAGCAGGAGGTGGCCCGGTAAGTCTTGTGCCAGCTTTTCTACTTCTTAAAATGAGGTCATTGTAGACATATCCACCTTAGGTGCAGAGATGAAGCAATCATGTAGGAGCAAAGATTTCCTCGTTCCAGCCAAGACAGTTCTCAGAAACCATCAGGATTTCAGCCTTCCACTACCTTGAGCCTCAGTTTCTGTAAAGCTGCATCAGACTACAATACAAAAACAACACATTGGCTTTTATATTGCTTAGTTCTTCTTCCATTACAGTCCTCAGAATCCTGCCTCAAGGTAGTAGAGAAAAATACAGAGGGAAAGGAAGGAATTTCTCATATCGTGGAGCTCAAATGTTTGGGGTGGATCTGTCTTCTTTCAGGATTAGTCTTGAATGCCTCACTCTCTCTCTGGATTCTGTTTCCTGTGTACCTATATGGTAATGAGGATAGTTAGGAATGACTGCAGACTGACATCTTAACAACCTGGTGTCCTCACAAATAGTGAGAACTCAGCAAAGGTGTCTGTCTCACTGGCCCAATTTGTATCTCAGAGGGGCTCTGGGAGGAGACTATGATGTTAATTGCCCTGGTCTGGGTAAAGTGCCCAGAGTACAGGTTTGCACGGCAGGGGTCACTTCCCTCTTGCATTACCTGTAAAGGAATGTTCCCTTGCAGAAAGTCAATGTTCACACAAAAAGAAGTAGTNTGTTCTTCGTAGGTAAAAACAATGATATCTACAATAACATGGGATTTGAAAGGGCATCTGCACATCTGTGTCTTGGGAACTCATCCACAGGGCAGAGCTCATTGTCTTTCCAGTGACTCACTTTTTATCATCAAATTCAAAGCATATGGCAGAACGTTTTTGCCTGTGCCATATATTGTTGGCCAGTTAAGTGTTTCTATATTCTGTTTTAAATCATTATTAGAACTAAGCTTATATTTACCTTGATCATGAAGTAATCACTCCAAAATAGTTCATTACATAGCCAGTATATATAATATATATTATATTATAGCCAGTATATATAATATAATATATATAAACATAGCCAGTTATATATCCCCATAGATTAAAACACTCTTTGAGGGAACAGAAACATTCGACAAAATGTATTCATTCCCAATATAAGTGTCTTAACATAGAAGCTTGTTTTAAATAAAACTATGAAATGATAAAGCCACCTTACCGTCGCACTACAGTTAATAATACAAACCATCATTTATTTGATTTGTCATAAGCATACTTGTGAGCAAAGAGAAAAGAACTCCATTGTTTCCAGAAACTCAAGGTCTAATGAGAAAATATGGAATAAAGTAATTTTTACCTAGTAACTGAGGACTAGTGGTAAAGGAGGGAAAGCCATGTGAGGAAGGACAAGCATGAGCCACATGAAGATATTTGAACATCATTCTAAAGGCAGCAGATAACCATTAGCAGGTTAAATCAGATAGGATTTTGGAAGAAGCTTTATTCCAGATCTGCCATTGATGTTTAAAATCAGCAAGGTTTTTTTGTTGTTTTATTTATTTATATTAGTGTTTTGCCTACATGTATGTCTGTGTGAGGGTGTCAGGTCCCCTGGAACTAGAGTTAGAGACAGTTGTGAGCTGCCGTGTGGTTGCTAGGATTGAACCTGGGTCCTCTGGAAGAGAAGTCAGAGCTATATCCCTCCAGACNCTTACACAAGGTCTCTTACACAGCTCTGGCTCTCCTGAAACTCACTATGTAGACCAGGCTGGCCTTGAACTCACAGAGATTCACCTGCATCTGCCTCCTAGGTGCTGTGATTAAAAGTGTGTGCCACCACCACCTGGCCTAAAATTATCAAGTTTATTAGCACCATTTGAGGTCCTGGGGGAGGCTGGATGAATGAGGCTGCAGAAATGCTAATCTGAAAACGTACTATTTATTTTAGCAGTAGGACAAATCTAAAAATCAGAAAAGGCAAAAGCTAAATAAACCCAACAGTATTTCTCAAAACATCAGTACTCCTAGCATCTGGGGTTTACATAAGCCTGCCATAGCCTAAATAGAAGGTAGANGCAACCANGTAAATCAAGCCCTACTTATTACAGTTGTACTCAGACTCTATTTCACAACTCTTCAAGCCTCGGAATATTTCAAAACTCTATTCTCCATTTCAGATGGAATCTATGGATCCACATTCTTTATAGCAACTGGATTCCATGGCCTCCATGTAATTATTGTGTCTACATTCCTATAGTATGTCTCCTTCAACAACTAAAATTCCACTTTACATCCAAACACCATTTTGGCTTTGAAGCAGCAGCATGATATTGACACTTCATAGATGTAGTTTGACTTTTTCTATGTGTATCTATTTATTGATGAGGATCTTACTTTTTTAGTATAACCAGTACAATTGACTTCCAATCAGTTAGATCTAGAATTTAACCTAGAAGAAAGTAATTAATATTGTAATTTTCATCAATATCACCCTATCACTTCTCTTGATCTCAATTGCCTTCTGACTTCCCCAACTTAACATTTATACAGAAAAAGCAAATCCATATGAATATGGGTTTGACCCNGTAAGTTTAGCCTGTCTTCCCTTTTCTATAAAAATTTTCTTGTAGCAATTATATTCCTTCTATTCAACTTAAGAGATTGTGCTCCTACTCCCCTACCCTGAGCTATTCAAACACCCAATCGTAAAACTGTAACATTCACCNCTTTTATCCTTATATCTATCCTAGCCCTGGGCCTCGCCTACAAATGACTACAAAAAAGCCTAGAATGGACCAAATAACGTTGGTAATTAGTTTAACTAAAATTAATGATTTCAGCTCATTAGATTTATAATACTAATCGTAATTACCAAAATGTCATCTGTGGCTCTCAACATCACATTAGTCTTCACTTTGTCCCTTCTAGGAACACTTATATCTGACCTCACCTCATATCAACCCTCCCTCCTATGTCTTNAAGGCATAATACTTTCACTACTCATCATAGCTACAATTACATCCCTCAACTCCCACTCAATAATAATATTCCCAATCCCTATCATAATTCTAGTCTTTGCAGCATTTGAAGCAGCTGTAATACTAGCCCTTCTATTAAAGTATCTAGCACATTCGGCACAGATTACGTACAAAATCTCAACCTACTACAATGCCAAAAATTATTTTTCCCTCACTTATGCTTCTCCCCTGGACCTGACTCTCAAGTAAAAATATATGAATTGATGTAACTTCCCACAGCTTCCTGATTAATTTAATTACTCTAACTATACTATGACAAAACAACATAAACAGCCTAAACCTCTCACTTATTTTCTTGGGTGGGTGAAGTTAAACGAGGAAGACAACATTGTTAAGGGTAGACTGATGGCATTTGTGTGATAGCTCAGGCAACTCTAGCGTTAGTACAGATGCTAACGGGAGACAATTGGTGAGGTGAGGGTTAGGGATTAAAGGGTGGGATAAAGGGATTAATTGTGGAGATAAATGGGCAGAGAACANGAACAAAAAGGTATTCAGAGCTCTACGGCCACATAGGACAATGTTTTTCTAGTTCTGTGTGACAGTGAGACTAAGCAGTTGATGTATGGAAAGAATCGAAGCTAGAAACCTAGGAAGTGTGAAATGGTTAGTTTGGTTAGCTGCATGCATAGGAAGTAGAAGGCTGACAGCCAGTCTTCATAGCCTTCAGATAAAATGTACATCTACATGGCATATGGGGAGAGAGGAATGCCCATCCTTCCTCTTGACCCAAGGTCTGAGATTGTACATAATAAACAGCTTCCTCTCTGGGTAGCTCTGGGGAAGGAACCTTCTTGGAGAACAGGTGGAGGAAGACAAATAGTTATTACAACATAACAACTATTTAAAGTAGTAATAATTCACTTCCNTGAGTCATGGGAACTTTGACACTCTAGTAAAGTGATATACAATTTCCCGAGGAGTATTGATTATAAACACATAAATAGTTTTAGAGATCCTACGTATTCCACCATCTTTGTTCAGCTTTACATTAAGAATGTCAATTCTAGAAAAATAGAATTGAGAAAATGAAGAATACAGATGGTGCTAGGAGTCAGTGTTTATATGAGACAAAAAAAGATAAACATCCTAAAGAATAGTTAAGAATCACAAGAATTATTGTCATGGTAGCCTCATATTAACTTCAAATGGAAGTTTAATATAAAGTTATAGACACAAGCTAAGGTTACAGTACTGAAATTTCTTGATGCTAGAAAGGGCCGGGTCAGTGTTTAGATCCTGAGTAAGATTTTCCTAGACCTGGGCCAGCAGTAGCCTCGGATACACAGACTACAGTAATCCATGCCAGTGCTCAGAAGGCAGAGGCAGACAGATCTCAGTTAGTGCAAGGGAAGCCTGGACTACAGAGCAAGTTCAGTGAAAGCAAGAGTTACATGGTAAGAAAACATAATACAACTAGCAGTGTGTTGCCTTTTTCAAAAGCCTAAGGTCTACCTGACAACTGAACATATGAACTCACAGGCAGTGTGACAGCATGCATAAGACCTGCACACACTCAAGCCAGAAAAAAAATCCCATGGTGGGGCTGGGGAGGACACCNGTAGAGTCCCACCTCTAGCTGAAAAGCTATTGGTATTTGATAGCTGCTGAGAAAAAGAAAGTCAAGTTTCTGGTGCTATGATCCCTGAGGAGTCGGCCATACTCCAGGGCCAGGCCACATCTAACAGAATTTGGACAGCACCAACTGAACTTGATGAGTTTCTTTCCTTCTTTTTTCTTTTTCTTTTTAAAGGAGAATAAGAGATAGTTTATTCTGGAACCATTATGAGTCATCATGGCACAGGAACACAGATTTAGGTTACCCCANATTCCATGTTCCAATGCGGAAGCAGTTTCATGAAGTTTTTATAGTTTTACAGAACAAAGAAAGTCATAAACCAAGGCAACTTTAAAATACAATGGTGGGTGCACCAGAGAGGCGATATATCTAGATGGGTTTTTAAAAGAAGAAAACTCAAAGTTGGGTGGAGATAGGGCGGAGGTGAGGATGGATCAGGAAAGAGTTAGGAGAGAAAGATAAATATGGCCAAAATACATTATTTGAAATCCTCAAAGAGTTAATAAAAATGCTTCTTAAAAATCCCAATTCTCTTTCTATAATGAATTGAGTTTATAGCTTAGAAATAAATAAGTTTGTTGAAATATGTTAGTTACCAAAACTTGAACCAGAAGAAACAGAATTGTTAAGTAAACGCCAGCTAATAAATGAAGCCAAGTGGTAGCAAAGGAGCCTATGTTTTCTCTCCTCAGTTGGCAGTCTAGGAAAACAAAGATTCTGGGTCACTGTAGAAATGGCTAGTAGCTATGTGGCCAGATTTGACCAAACCCAGATAGATGAGCTTTTATTAGATGAATAGTTCAAGATAGAAAAAAATGCTGTCCAATTAAGTTTATATCACTCAAACCTTGATTTTAAAAGTTCAGTACAAGAGGACTGGGAGATGCTCAGGCCACACATACTTACTTGCACAAGTACCTCAACTGACTGCCCTACACCCACAGGAAAAGCCAACATGGCCACTTTGGGGTAATGAAGACATGTAGATCCCAAGAGCTTGCTGGCCAGCCTAGCAGAAACACCAAAATTTAGGTTCACTGACACCCTGGCTCAAGGAAATGAAGTGGAGGATGAGAGAAAACACGTTCTGGCCTCCTCTGTCTTCCACAGCATGTACAGCGTGGGCACACACACAAGTTAAAATGTTAAGTGTAGTACAAAGTAAAGTCAGACCTATTTACTTATAAGCACAGATGCAAAAAAGTAACAAGCAACCCTTTTTTTTTGGTTTTTCGAGACAGGGGTTCTCTGTGTAGCCCTGGCTGTCCTGGAACTCACTCTGTAGACCAGACTGGCCTTGAACTCACAGAGATCTGGCTGCCAGGATTAAAGGCCTATGCCACCACTGCCCAGCTGGAAAAATATTTTTATTCTGCAATTATGTTGAAAATGTAAAAGAATTTGAAGAAAATATATGTAAAGTGCTTTCATTAGAGTTCTAGCTTTTATTGGCCCTCAGCCTCTGGACTCTACAGAGAACATATTTCTCTAATAGCAAATGTGATAGCATTTACAGGATGTGTCTCACAACAGATGCCCACATCAGTAGCTCGAATGATTGTCCAGAAGGAAAATGGTCTTCAGCACACCCGGAAGATGCTGCACGTGGGTGATCCCAGTGTGAAAAAGACTGCCGTCTCCCTGCTAAGGAATTTGTCACGGAATCTTTCTCTGCAGAATGAAATTGGTGAGTTGAGGGCTGCATGTCATAGGTGCTTACTGAACATACACGTGCAGGAGAGCTGGTGATAAGCAGGCCTGGCTTTGCTCCACAGGGTGTGGGGAAAGCTCCCTATCTCACTGGCCTTGGATTGTCCTAACATCCAGCCTTTTGTTCATTTGCTTTGATCACTTGCAGAAGAGAAATCTTGGACCACACTAATAATTAGCGAGACACTTGATCTGCGAGACTCCTCTTACCCATTGGCTGTTCCATTCAGTGGGTCTGTCTCATCTACATGTTTGTCAGCAACATAAATGCAATTGCATAATTGCATAATTGCAATTTTAAAATTGCAGATTTGCTTTATGTTCAACATGTAATTTAAGCAGTAGAACTCATCTTGATTCTGAGTTTTAATAACTAAGAATAAGTAAAAATCCATTTCAATACATGTTGTGTTTTCAATGAGATTTCTAGCCAGGTAGGTTTTCATTTATTTTATTATTCTTCTATGCATCTATGTATCTATGTACCTAAGTATCTATCT
>LZPO01066412.1:90841-101252 GCA_001675575.1 Neotoma lepida | reverse complement strand
AGTCGGGGGTCTGGCCGCGCGGGCTGCGTGTGGTGCGTCCGGGCGCGCGGGGAATGCTGGCGGCGCCAAGGGCCCGGGGCCTGTTCAAGGAGTTCTTCCCCGAGAGCGGCACGAAGACAGAGCTCCCGGAACTCTTCGACCGCGGCCGGGCGGGCTGGTCGCCCCAGACGGTGTACTGCGGTTTTGACCCCACGGGCGATTCGCTCCACGTGGGGCACCTGCTAACTTTGTTGGGTCTGTTCCACTTTCAGCGAGCTGGCCACAACGTGATCGCGCTCGTGGGGGGCTCCACAGCCCGCCTGGGGGACCCTAGCGGCCGGACCAAGGGGCGCGAGGCGCTGAGCGCGGAGTGCGTGCAGGCCAACGCGCGCGCCCTGCGGCAGGGGCTCGAGACCCTGGCTGCCAACCATGCGCGGCTCTTCGCAGACGGGCGGCCCTGGGGCACTTTCACCGTGCTGGACAACGCGGCCTGGTTGCAGGAGCAGCACCTGGTGGACTTCCTGGCCACGGTGGGCGGCCACTTTCGCATGGGCACTCTGCTGAGCCGGCTGAGCGTGCAGAGTCGCCTCAAGAGCCCCGAGGGCATGAGCCTGGCGGAGTTCTTTTACCAGGTGCTCCAGGCCTATGACTTCTACTACCTCTTCCAGCGCTATGGATGCCGGGTCCAGCTGGGCGGATCAGATCAGTTGGGCAACATCATGTCTGGATACGAGTTCATCCACAGGTAAACTGAGATTATTAGATCCTACAGAAATCCAGGGACGGATACTGTAGTCCGTTACTCGTTATGAAGATGGTAAGATATTGCCCTTGTGAGTTACAATGTCTGAATTATGGGCGTATTGTAGAACTGCTGGAAGCAGACTACTTGATTTGGATTGTGTCTGAGTCGCCCTCAGTTTCTAACTTGAGAAATTGCTTTTGTTATTTATACCTGAAAATAATTGGACTTCTGTTTAGTAGTCCAATTAATATAGCCCTTCGCCCCCATAGAGATTTCAACAACATTTTCTTGAGGAAGATGGAGTGTAGGACTGGCTCATGTGCTACACGACAAAATCATAAACAACAACTCTTTGAAAGCATCTCCTAAATGTACTTCCTGTTGCCTTGCTCAGAAGTATTCGAGCAGTTGCAGTGCAGCATGACAAATGTAAATAAATACGATGTGAGTGTTGTTATAGTTCTTAAGGACTAGTGTCCAGATTGAGAAAGTTTGGGTTTTTTTTTTTTTTTTTTTAAAAATATAGTAAGTAACCAGACTCAAATCTGAATTGTGCTTGGTGGAACTAACTGTGCTTACAGAATACCATGAATGTATGTGTAGGTTGACTGGAGAAGATGTATTCGGAATCACTGTTCCTCTAATTACAAGTACAGCTGGAGCAAAGCTGGGAAAGTCTGCTGGCAACGCCGTTTGGCTAAACAGAGAGAAAACATCACCATTTGAACTTTATCAGTTCTTTGTCAGACAGCAAGATGATACTGTAGAAAGGTGAGCTTTTAATAGACAACTGGGAATAATACGTAGTTATGATTCAATTTTAGCTATTGAAGCTTTATTCTTTGTAGGTTTTTTATGCTGATTCTACTTAAGGTATAAATCATTGTGTCACAGGATATTGCTGTTTAACTGTCATAATTTTGTTTATTTTTACAATACTAGAGTTGAACCCAGGGTTGAATGGCTATTAGGCAGGTGCTTAACCATTGAGCTGTAGACATCCCAGGCCTGGAAAAAGAATTGAGATGTTGTGAGTTGGCTGGGACAGTATCTGACTTTAGTCTCCTGCCTCAGCCCGGTGGTTAGAAGCTGGGATTACAGACTGCACCAGCATGCTTGGCATTGGTGAGGGTTTTCCCATGCTCTTCCTTGTACATGAAACTACACCTCAGTCCTTCTTGGAACTGTTTGCTGGTTAAAATAGAAACTACAGTGACATTTAAAACTCAAATTGTTTTTATCTATGTCTAGCAAGTATATAGGATTGTATCACTTGCATAGTCTAGGTTATTCACTCCTTTTAACTTAAATTTAAACATCCTCTCCCTTTGTTTCATCTCATAAATAGGACTCTCAAGTTTCTTTCTTTAGGTTTTTCTCAACTGGAGCCATGGAATATGCCTTTGATTCCAGCTGGGAATCTCAGGGTTCCAGGCTGTCTTGGGCAACATTGTGAGACCCTCCTCTCATCACTAAATCTAAACAGTGTACCACATATAGTTTCATTTGCAAAGATATTCAAAGCCAGCTTTGTAAAAAACTTAAGTTTTAAGTTTTGTTTAATTTTTAAACATTGTGGCAAATCACATCTTTTGAGCCATGTAACTTAGCCACAAAATCATGTAGTTGTTGTGAAGATACCTAGTTATGAATCTCAATTGTGTACTGTACCTTAATCTTAATAAACTCAACTAATTTTGTTTTACCCTGGTTGGTCTTAAGTCTTCTGTGGTATAATCAAGGATCCAGCTTTACCTGAGTGCAAATGTCAAAGGGAGAGGAAAACTTCTGTCAGATGTGTTGGTCTCTGTCTCCTGTTGCACCAACAATGACAGTACCAACTATTCCAGAGTGATGGGAGATCTTTGAAATAATAGTTGTACCTAAGCTATGATCTGACATAATCTCTACTGGGTACATGCCAAACAGAAATTCATGCATGTGTGTACCAAGAAAAATATGAAGGTATTCATGGCATGATTAGCATATGTTCAAACAGACATACAGTGCCCACAGTAGAGTATTAGTATCTTGGAAAGCTGTGCTTGTGACATCAAAAATCTGAACATGCTGGTGTGTCAAAGTAGTTGGAAAAATGTATTCTGCATGATTTTATTCATAATCTTGTATTTCTTAAGAGGATGATGTCATAGGTGTTTGCTTTATAGTGGTTCATTAAGCTTTTTCTACATCATTTTGCAAAAGTTAACATACAGAATACTATTCATGTCATTTTAAGTTACATGGTGTTTTTTTTTTTTTTTGGTTTTTTGAGACATGGTTTCTCTATGTAGCTTTAGAGTCTATCCTGGAACTCACTCTGTAGACCAGGTTGGCCTTGAACTCACAGAGCTCTGCCTGTCTCTGTCTCGTCTGAGTGCTGGGATTAAAGGCGTGAGCCACCACTGCCTGGCTAGATGGTGCTTTTTAAGGATACACATAAAACAAAAAATGTCAAAGTATGCTTAGGAAGGAAGCACACAAATTATCTCTTGGTGTTAAAAAGGGAAGGAGATGGGGCTGGAGCCTTCGTTTATTTCTGTACAATTTTGTTACTTAAGGAAAGTGGAAAACAAGTATTAGAAAATATTGTCCATTAGGGTTGTATATGTCTAATTGTACAGCTTAAGTACATTAAATACAGTTTTTCATTCATAAATTTGAAAGTGAATTTAAAAGGTTTTTCTCTCTAAGATAAGGGAGCTGGTAGATGCTGTACATCTAATGTGTCATCTCTTGCCCTGCAGGTACCTGAAGCTCTTCACTTTTCTCCCCCTTCCAGAGGTTGACCACATTATGCAGTTGCATGTTAGAGAACCAGAAAAGCGGAGTGCTCAGAAACGACTTGCTGCAGAAGTAACAAAGCTTGTTCATGGACAAGAAGGTCTGGACTCTGCTAAAAGGTTGGCTTCAGAATAGTTAATGCTCCCAGTCCACAACACAACTCTACACTCAGGCTCAGAGAACATCTTGGAAGGGAAGAAAGATTGTATCAGAGTCAGAGGACTGGAAACTGGCTGTGAGATTGTGTCTCCTAGAAATGACAGGGAAAATTTACCCACATTACAATAAGGCTGCCTAAACAAGTGTAATACTAATAGGTGTGTTAACGTGGAAGGGGGAAATCTCATGAGGCCCTGTCCCTCAACAAAGAACTACAGGCATCTAAGGAATGCTGAGAGGAGGAGAAGTTAATACTTAATGAAATTTAGTGGATAGACAAGAAAAATTGGGAGATGATGTTTTAGGAGTTTCTTATAACCTGAACTATACTTAACCTAAGGTTTTTTTTTTTTTTGGTTTTTCAAGACAAGGTTTCTCTGTATAGCTTTGGCGCCTTTCCTGGAACTCACTTGGTAGCCCAGGCTGGCCTCGAACTCACAGAGATCCACCTGCCTCTGCCTCCCGAGTGCTGTGTTAAAGGCGTGTGCCACTACCGCCCGGCTAACCTAAGTATTTTTAAATTGTCTTTATTGGCAAAATCTTGAAGTAAGTGAATCACACAAAATAGATGCTGCTGTTGAATGAAAACCTATACTGTGGAACAAACACAGTGGGCACTCCATAATTAGTCAGGGGTGGGGGTAAGCAGTCCCTGATGTGACTTAATGTTTTTCAGGTGTACACAAGTCCTTTACCATAGCAGCATAGAGGCACTGGAGGTCATGTCTGACCAAGAGTTAAAAGAATTATTTAAAGAAGCTTCATTTTCTGAATTAGTTCTCGACCCTGGAACAAGTGTCCTAGATACTTGCCGAAAAGCAAACGCCATCCCAGATGGTCCCCGAGGGTAAGAGTTCACTTTTTTTTTGAGGATGAATGTTTTAACACACACAACACTGCTATAATACCATCTTTAACAAACATTCTGTCTTAGCATTAGTTTGTAACACTTTCATTGGCAAATCCTACGACCTTGCAATGGTCTGATACTAACAGTGGGCTCTCATACTAACATTGCAATGAAGCAAAACAAAGCACACTTATTCCCTGAAGTTCCTGCCATGACTTATATTGATGCCCAGTAATGAGTCTCAAGAGAATGCACTGCAGGCTATGGACATGGCTTAAGCCTGGCCTGTAAAGACTTCTCTGCAGCTTCTGTGTCCTGCAAGAGACTAATGTTTCTTTTTCAAGCAGTCTCAGTGGCTTGGAGGAGACATGCCCTTTCTGTGTTTTGATCTCCAAAATTATTCATTTTCTGAAGTAACATTAATCTTTGTGATACTACTTCATGTCTTTTAGAAAGGTGAATTTCTTGAGTGAACAGGAAGTCATCTTTAATCAAAGCTGGACTATAAGCTTTCTGGCTCTCCCCTTAATAGCTTCCTCCATATCAGCCCACTGGCCTTGGGGCCTCGGGTCGTGGTCACACTGCGCCCACCTCTGAGCTCTTCTGGGAATGTCTTATCTTTGATTCTTAATTCACTATGAAATGCTGAACTTGATGGCATGTTTTCAGAGTGTTTTCTGGATAGTGTTTTCATGTAACTCATTTCTTACAGAAGCTAGGTTCATACAGTTGGAAATGTCTTGACCTCTCTGTAGAGGACAGCGCTCCTTCATTCAATATTTCACTGGGATCAGTCAGCTCAGGAATTTGGTCATAGAGAAGTGAGATGATTCTCAGGACCTTCTCTTACTCAGCCTGTAGCCTCATTTGAGGACAGGATCTATTTTAAAATTTAATTACTGAAAAGAAATGAGCAAAGAAACAGAACTTCATAAAACTTGTAAAACTGTACAATTTTCTCCTTGGGAATTACATTTTTCTGACATTTTTCTGTATATTATAATTCCTCAGCTCTACTATATTACTAGGGAATAATAACTTTTGCTCTCCAAAAAGTGATTTGGCATGTGGAATGTCCATTTATAACTGAATAGCAACATGTACAAGGAAAAGCAATTATCAGAAACCCTTGGTGCCTCATCTATGGGACTTTGCACATAAAGTCCCTGTCATTTGCCCATGATTACATGAATGGCATTTTTTACAGTTGCTTGCTTTCAACTGTTTTGAAATGTGCGCCTCTCCAGTGAGCTCTAAATTTCTGGGTGCAGACCAAGTGCCATGTCTCCTTGTTCATATCCTGCCGTTCTACCTTGTTTATTTATTCCCTAATATATTTTACTTAAAATGTACTAAATTTAAGGCTGGAGTCTAATTCTCTCCTACAGCAAATCTGGGTTTATGCATTTTCTTTTAAACTTTGCTCTGGTGTATTTGCTGATTAGACAGAGTCAGCAGTGGCACTGTATTTTTCATATTGTAAATAGGGTTGGCCTGCATATTCAGTATGTAAGCAGTCTTCCTAGAAAAAAGGAATTTATCTCTAAATAAGAACATTTTTGTTATTGGCTTGATTTTATAAAGCTGTGTTCAACAAGTTGCTTAACTTTTATTTAGTAACACATGCAGATAAAAGAAAGCCAATGTTTACTTTATTCACAGGCTTTCAAGGCTCCCTTTTGCTGCTTCTCCTTGCTTGTCAGAATTACCATCATCCAGTGTCTTAACATCCTATCTGTAAAAGAAGTTCCCAGCCCTCACCTTACCCAGTCATTGTGCCCCTAGAGAAACATCTAGTCCTTCATAGCACAGCACAGCACTGGACATTGGTGTTANCATTGTCTTTATCTCTTTGATGCTACTTATGTTTAGTACCTAGTAAGTACTTTATTGAATAAATTGGATGTGAAATTCAATAAAACCAACTTCTATCATACATTTATTAAACCAGCTATTGATTTCTCTATTTATGAAATGAGCTGGTTACAAAAGAATTTTGTTTTTATTCAAACAGTACTATTCATAGTCTTACTTAAAGATTCAAGTAGCACTATTTGTTACCTGTATCTTATGGGTAGCATACTTTAAAAGCAAAGTTGCTTTTTTTTTGTTTCCAGGAGTTTCTTGTCTGGCAGTTTTTTCCCTCACAAGAATAGAGAGAAATTCTGAAAGTGAATCTTCATTAAAAGCCTTTATGGGGTAATTGTATCAAAAAGCTGGTCCATCTGAGCCTGTGGCTTGGGCCTGTAATCTCATGTCTGGCCTGTAATCTCAGATGCTTGGGAGGTTAAACCCNCCTGAACTGCAGTGTGAGGTTAGGTCAGCCAGGCGACCTGCTGACAACTTAACCTCAAAAAGTCGAAGTCAGGTCATGTCAGGTGATTGGATGCTTCTAGTTATTAAACCTTTTCTATTTTCAGGTATCGGATGATAACAGAAGGTGGAGTCAGTATAAATCACAGACAGGTAACAAATCCTGAGAGTGTTTTAGTAATTGGACAACATATTCTCAAGAATGGACTTTCCTTACTTAAAATAGGAAAAAGGAATTTCTACATTATAAAATGGCTTCAGTTGTGAAAGATTTTGTCCAAATCTGTCCATCATTCATTTTCCGAAACATGGAGGGTCTTCAAAAACCAAGAATGGAATATACACAAGGCTTTACAATGTAAATACTTTTGTGCACTTTTAAATAAATAAAATGTTATTTAACTATAGTTTATTCTTATGAAAGATCTATCCATCTTGCTTCTTGTACTGATGAAGTAACAACGGAAATGAAGTATATGGAATTATATACATTATGTAAGGTGAAGAGCAGTTTCTGATTTCAGTAGTGTTATATAGTTTATAAACTAGCCAAGGTTCTAATGTCTGTTTCGAAGTGAGAAATCTGTTGGAAACAAATTTTTGATTAATGCGAAGAAGTAAACCGAACAGAGAAACCCTGTCTCAAAAGCCAAAAAGAAAAAAATAAAATTCTTAATAAGAAATTAGTTAGATGTGGCAATGGTTCTTAAAAAAAAACTGTAATAATAGTATTTTCTCAAACAAAACACACATTTGTACCAGATTTCATTTGTAGTTCAGTTTTCCATTTCCTTGCCTGTATTTCAATATCATATTCTATTTACTCATAATTACATATTTTTTCAATGGGTTCCTTGGCAGACATTTTAAGGAACCAGAGAACAAAAGTATCTCACCAAGTATGCAGTCACGAGAACAACAAAGATGTAGGAAGTCTTGAGGTCAAACTAGGTCAGGTTTGTATACACCAGGCAAGTTAATTCTCCAGAACTGTCTGTAAAAATCAAGATAGTGCCACAGGATTGTGCATAGGGACCAAGTGAAGCAAAAAGTGTTGAGCAGCTTCTGGAAGTCTTGAAGCAAAGTATAGTGTTCACATTCTGAGCATTCACCCTGGATTACTTGGAACAAGTTTCTCTCTTCAATCTGTAGACATGGAGATTACCAAGGCCTTGGTGGTAACAATGTAACAGGAAAAATGCCATAAAACTTCTGGTACAATTCAAGTTGACTTGTTAGGTTAGGAAGTAGATTCAAGCTGTTTAAAAGATGCAGCTATATAAACCTTTCCCTGAGGCAAGTCTGGAAAAAGTCATTTACTGGCAAACTTTAATGTCATTTCATACCAGCAGCTTTATTTACCCAGAAAGAACATACAGTGGTCTTATAAATATGCCAGAGATTATCTTCTGTTTCAGAACATAGCTTGGTGTAAAAGCACACAAAAGCAGCTTCTGTTTTCTTTGTACAAAGTGTGTAGTGCTAACAAGTACACTATCGTAGCACGTTTTTAAAGCTAACATCTTCCATTTAAAATCTATTTGAAATGTTGGGTAAAGGTGCATTTTCCCCTTTACAAATTCAAAAGGCTACAGTGGTAGTCATCTCTCTTAAGAAATAAATCATGGACACCTAATAGTTGGATGTTAAGTGCTAACATACTTAGGCAATGTGTACTCACTGTCAAGCTGGTACTATTAACACATTATCATCAGACTGAAGTAGACCCTTTTGTGTTTGAGATTATTAAGTGGGTATCATAAACTAAAGATAACATGTTCTTGTTTTCTTTGCTAATACTTCATAAAATGCCTGGCCATAACCTGAAAAGAAATTTTAGTATTTTTAACACTAATGTATTATTTGGTTAGAGACTGAACTAGATACACCAAAGATTTTTACTTAGGACTGAAAATTTTTTAATGCTTAAGTTTACACCATGAATTGCCCAGGCAATTTTCATACAATGGGTTGTAAACGTGACCCTCAACCTCTGAATACAGTTTAACAATCTATAATAAGCTTTTAGGTGTATGTGTATGTCCAAGTATTTTTCTTTAAGTAACAAAGTTCCACTAGTGTTTTCATACCGTTACTCTAATATTCTCTGGGTATGAAACTAAAAGTGGCTATTACCAATGTGTACAGAGTGGAATTTTAGGTCCCATCTCACTGTAAGTCTTGGAGCCCAATGCAACTGTCCCACTCTAAGGGTGTATTTGAATTGCTGTTACTCTGTTTGTGAACTACGGGAAATTTAGGTCATCATTGGATCTTTTAGAAATTAAAAGGACCGGCCATTGTTAGCAAGTAAATTCCCAATAGCTGTTTCAATGCAGGAAGTCAATTCACGTCTTAATTCATGGCTTAATTATGAATCAAAGTATATTTTAATTTTTAACACACCAGGGCAGTGTAGACTTAGAAGTGGATAAACCATTAACTACACAGTCTGTTCCTACATCTTTGAGTCTTTCAGCTCTTATAGAGTTTTGTTTTTTAAGACTATAAAAATGAAGGATAGGTGGATACACTGATTATGTGAGGAACTTGCCAAACTCCATCTTTTAGAGCCGACCAGTCTGTATAAATAGTGCATGCATTATAGTCATGAAATGTCCTGGAGCTTTCTTTCTGGACTANGGCTGCAGCTTTAAGACTAAAAAAAAGTTACATGGGTCATCATATCCACACGCAAACTGCTTTTGTACAACTAGAACAATTGTTCTTGTAAGTTTGACTGAAACAGACATAGACTTGATACACATGTATCATGGGAAACTTTAAAAATGTAAATTAAATGTCATCTGTTTTGTAATGCAGAGTATACTTTTCAGCTTATATATAGCCAGTCTTCACACGAGCAAATTCATACACTGCAATACACATGAGTTCATAAATAAACTTCTACTCAGGTAGGCAGTAGCTAGCAGGTTCAAGTCAACAAAGTCTGGGTGGTAAAACAGCTCTATTCACCAGAGATGAGTTTCTCGGATTTCAGCAATAATTTGACTGGCTCCTTGTAATGCCTGCATTAAAAGAAATAAAAACTTCAGTTACAATGTTAATCTGAATTTTGTAAAGAAATTTTTTTTTTCAGTGCTTAAAAAAAGAAAGGCAGTATCTTCTCTGAAATTTGAATATAATCAGGCACCAATGGGTGGGGGTGAGGGACAAGATCAGAATGCAATTTTAAAATTTTGTATGTGTATATGCAAGGGAGAAAAATTGAAAACAACTTAATAGTTACCTTTAGCATATCAGCTGCTTCTTTTCTACGCTGTGCCATGTCCTCAGATTCAGTAAGAAGGTCATCTAATAAGGAAGATTTATACAGCTGTCCTACTAATTCACTCTGAAGAGTATCTTTCACATGATTAACCAAAAAATGCATTACTGCCTTTGGGACACTGCAAAACAAAGTAAAATTGTGAGGTTTTGGTAATCTATTTTCAAAAATTTAGAACAGTGGTTTTCAACATGTGGGTTGCCACCCCTAGAGGGGTGTGTGTGTGTGTGTGTGTGTGTGTGTGTGTGTGTGTGTGTGTGTCTGTCAAATGACCCTTTCACAGGGGTCACAT
>LZPO01066412.1:78763-89356 GCA_001675575.1 Neotoma lepida | reverse complement strand
GAGGCAGATAGGAAATTATTATTGACAAAGGGTGAGCTTTATATTGAATAAATTCTAACCATGTCAACTGTATTTCATTTCAATTTTTCCAGGATTTTTTTTCACAAGAATATTTCTCAATTTTTTCAGAGCACTGTGAGGGATTGAATCCAGGGCCTCATAAATACTGTACTGAACTAATTCTATACTATAGCATGGAACCACACTGCTCCCCTTTTCTAATTACTTTGTTTTGATACTTGGGGTGAGGGGTGGGAGCATTTCTTGTGATCATTCTCCTTGAGGCTGAATAGACCTGTGACTGCAGACATACATCACTATTCCTAGATCCTCTTGGTTTTCAATTTCTTTCCAGCTGATCTATAATATCCTAATCATTCCATGTCAATAGACTAAAAAGTCTTGCTACCCCAGTTAAGATTTAAAATCAAAGCTAATCTAAAATTTTTAATGTATAATTTTAAAAAACAGATCATGAACTCATCCAGCAGTATCTATAATACTGACCTGTCTTGAATATTCTTTCTGACAATCAGAAAATATGATTTGATGAGTCTTTCAATAACCTCACAATCTCGCTGTTCACGGGCAGACAGTTTTCGTGCAACTGGAACTGGCTAAAGGATAAGGGAAAAATATTACTTCTGTGCTATTTTGAAAGGGCAACATTTAATATTTAAAAGATAAATTTTTTGAGACTTTTATTTCTTCTGTTTAGAGACTGTGTGCTACTAACTTAGTTTGTCAGTAGATTTAAATCAAATTGTTATGGCTTACCACATCCAGCAAATTGACAGCATGGCCTTTTTGTGGACTTGCTGGCATAATTGGAATCGGTTTTGATTTTTCTTCAGCAAGTAATTCTTCAGCTTTTGAAGTTTTCAGCATTCCTCGCCAGTTGCCTGTTGCTGGTTCTTGACCACCATCTCCAATCCCACCACCTGCAGATGCAATCTGAAAACACATGTTCCAAACCTATACTCTGTATATTTGACAACAAATGAAGTTCATTTTCTTGGATGGTAATCAAGAACATACAGGTAGTACCTATCTGGAATTTATTCAAATAGATAATGAAGTCAGAGATGATGGTGGCATATGTCACTAGAAACCTGAGGGGTTCTGTTTGAAGCTGTCTTGCAAGCCAATATCCAATTCAGGTCCCATTTAATTTTTATTTTTTTATTTATCATTTACTGACTTTTCAAAATGCTGCATCTTTCTCCATTCCTCAAACACTAGATTAAAANCACACAAGGGAACAGAACTGCCACTTGGTTCCTTCTCATCAAAGTAATCTTCAATACTAACCACTGAACTATGAGCTTACAGAGCTCTGAGCTCATGTCTAAAACTAGTTTATATCCCTGGTAGTCAAAATAAAAAGTAGACCTCTTTAATAAAAGACTACATCCTTAGACCCAATATCACATTAACAAGCTACTTAAAATGAAATGTAACATAAGCAACATAAGCTCCCTCCTAGTCTGTACTCCTGAGAAAGGATCCAGTGAGAGGATCCAGTGCTCCCTTTCACCACAATTGTTTCTGCAACCCTATTTTCTGGGTTCTGATTCTTGACTTCTAAAAGAAAAAAAATGACTATTTGCTACAGTGGGAAAAACAAAATACATCAACGTTTAAGAGATGTTTTTAGATCTTTAAGATCTTCTAAATGTAGTAGAACTGAGTCTCATAAACGCAGTGGGAGCCTGTTATAAGACTTGTAAGAAAAACAGCAGTTTGGGGAATCATTCAAATTTGAAAAATCTGTCACAGTGTCAAAAATATAAAAGTAAGTGGTGTTTATATGTAGGTGTTACTGAGTAAATTATATTTCTAGTGTTTGTTAAACATACACGAATTATGATAAATTAAATAAAATCATAAGGAAAGTGAACCATGAATGAAATGAAACTTGTGCGGTGATTTCCATGACTATGACTGAGAGATGATGTCTGTAAGGCTCAGAGGGTAAGAAACTTAAACCTAGAAGGTAAGTAATGGAAAAAAGGGGAAAAGGAATAGGCCTGAATATTCTGCCCATGGTTTTCTGTGAAATCCATGCTCTGAAATCCTAATCTCTTCCAAAAGAAGACACTGGAAGCTAACCTTGAAGGTAACAGAAAAGGCTATTTTTAGTAGAAAACAGTGTTAAAGCTAGACTAATGCCACCTTACATGGGTTAGATAAAAGGAACATCAAGACCATAACACAGACAACAAGAAATGGGAGGTCACTGTACAAACAGGTTTTTGATGAATTTGAAAAGTGTTTTAGTGAGAACCAAAGGCACCAACATTTCCATTCTAAAGCAAGAGACTCACATTTTTAGTTTCTCTTCTGCTGTCCTGAATTAACTGTTAAAAAGATATGTTAAAACATGCAATTTAACAAGCAAGATTTAAATAGCAATAGCTTGAAAATCTAAAAGTAGAAGATAATTTCTTTTTAGAATTATTTTTCTATGTATATCTTCTATATAGCAAGCAAAGCATGTCAACAATATTTGGATATATACTTTGCTATACAATTAAAAAATNTGGATTTAAAATAGTCTAACACAATACCCCATATTAATATTTTATTCAGCGTACTGTCTCCAAACTCGGCATGCAGGCTTAGATTAGGAATGAAAACAGACCTTGCCATCAGCCTCAGCAGAAGCAGCAGGGGAGGGCTCCTGGGAGGCAGGTGCCAAAGCACTTGGAACTTTAGAAGACTAAAGGCAAAAATGCAGGGGGGAAAAAAAAAATCAAGGATGCCAAAATGCATTTGGAAACATTTTATAGACAAAATTTCCCCTCTATAACAAAATAGTAAAGTATAAAAACAAAAGTACCCATGGAGATAGAAGTCTGTACTCTGCATTATTTCCTACAGCACTGTCACTTGTTAAGTTTTTCTGCAGATGAACAAGTAAAACCTAAATCTAAAGCTGCTGCTCCTTTTGGGGGTTGTGGGTGGGCGAGCACTTACTGAGAGCCTTTCTGACAAGGAGCTCAGGATAAGAGGTACAACTGCTCAAAGTCACTGCCAAGAAGTAACACCTACTACATACACAGTTGTCTCCCTTATAATAAAAATCATTGTTGAACAAATCTGAATCTTAAAAGAATCTTTGACACTTAAAAGGACATCTTTCTTTTTAAATTATTCAAAGCTTTTTAAAACTTTTTTTTTTTTAAGATTTATTTATTATGTATACAGAAGAGGGCACCAGATATCATTACAGTTGGTTGTGAGCCACCATATGGTTGCTGGGAATTGAACTCAGGACATCTGNAAGAACAGTCAGTGCTCTTAACCTCTGAGCCACCTCTCCAGCCCACTTTTTAAAACTTTTATACTTTTACTCTAACACCCTTAAAGTATTAGAGACAGAGAAAGAAAAACACATGCTCACACAGAAATACACCTGGCTGAGGCTGACCTCTGGGTGTGGGAAATATACTATAAAAACAATTTTATTTACCTTGTCTCGTGATACAGCTGAAGGTAGTTCTCTTGCTAGCCTGTTTCTTCTTTGTTCCTATAAAATGTAACCAAGTTTTTGTGATTATCAGAATATTGAGAGAGAGGCCTACTACAACATGTTCATCTTAGTTGAAAAGTGTGGAGAAACTTACAGATTTATTGTATTACTCTTGGGACTTATGCTATAATTGATTATATTAAAAAAAAATCCCCAAACCTAACACATCCCTATGCTTGTTTGTTTTCTGCCCAAACACATTTGCTGAGGGATACAACACAGCATCAGCAACAGTGGCTCCCTTTATCAAGGACTCCCAAATGAAGGGTAGCAGATCAACATCCCTTCCTCAGGAAGTTAAGAAACATTGAGAGAAACTGTCCCCACATGAATGTGGGATATAGGCTTTCAGCATACCATGAAGAATTTGAAGTATATAGAACACAGAAAATGTAAAACCTTAAAGGTCATTCAGACTACAAAAAATCTAGAATTAACAAACCCCCCAAAATGGAGGGACATACCTGTCAGGGATTTTTGCTTAATTTGAAGTGGGAAGATCCATTTCTAACCTGGATCTTTGAGGTGGAAAGCCACACCTTTAATCCAGATCTTCTGAGGTGAGAAGACCCACCTCTAATCTGGGCCACAACTTCTGCTGGAAGCCTATATTAGTACAAGGAAGAAGGGAGCTTTTGCTCTTTTGCCTGCTTGCTCTCATCTTGCTATCAGGTCCATTCCTTCACTGGCATTAGAGCCTATTTCTTTGTGATTTCAGCATATACTGAAGACCAGCTGAGATATCCAACCTCGTGGACTGAACAACTACTGGATTCTTGGACTTTCTGTTCATAGGCAGCCATTGTTGGATTAGCTGGACCACAGCTTGTAAGTCTTTCTGATAAGTCCCCATATATAAATATATATATATATATATATATATGTATGTATGTATGTAAACACACACATATGTATAATATTTATAGTCATTCTTTAAGTTCTATAGTGTGCCTACTTTTAAAAATACTTTTTATGTGTATGGGTGTTTTGCCTGCATGTATGTTTGTGTACCACATGCATGCTGGTGCCTATGGAGGCCAGAAGGCATCAGATCCCCTGGAGCTGGAGTTATAGATGGTTGTGAGCTGCCATTTGAGTGCTGGAAATTAAACTCAGGTCCCCTTGAAGCACAGCTAGTACTGTCAACCACTGAGCTATCTCTGTCAACCACTGAGCTATCTCTAGTGCAGCCCGTATGTGCCTACATTTAACATAACTTACCTAATTCACTTTCTGGGTGTTAAAAAAAGGGGGGGGAGCTTTACTGTAAAGAATCTACTACTTTTCTAAATTATGAAGTTAGTTAATTCTTAGAATGTTTCTTTCATTGTTTGCAGAGCTAAAAGCCCCTCAATTATAAACATTCACTCAGTTTTACACACTTATAGTTACTGAAAAAGAGCAAGACCATCCCATCCTTCAACATTAATCAATAAATCCTTTATGTTTCCTACGTAGAAAGAAAAAAAACATTGTCCCTGGAGATTTTGAGAGCGAGAATTAAAAAAGCAATGTAATGACTTTACATATTTCCTGGGCATATAACCAGCAGTAATATGCCATATCTCTTGTATGAAATTACTAATTTCCAACCTCTGAAAAATGATCACTATACTCACCTCTATATTATTGTTCATTAGCCCACAGGCATCAGCAAAGTCGGGATGTTTTGTGTTGATATAAGCCAGCTCAATTGCCACTAAGTTATGTACCTAGGAAAAACAAAATAAGGCTAATGTACAAAAATATGCCAGTCTAAACTAACTTTGAGAAGTCTAAATATAANAAACTTATTATACAGACAATACTGAAGTATAAGAAACATTTTCAAATACTTGGTGACTATACTCCAAATAATACTCTATGCCCAATGATAATTAACTCTAAATTATTTACCTTCAGATTTAAAATTGTACTTCTAACAAGGAAAAAATGACATTAAGAGAGCTTCAAAGTAATTTCCTATTACTGAGAAAAGTTATTTACCTGATACAATTTTAAATTCCAAGNTTTTAATAAACAACTTTTGTTATTCAAACTTCAGACCATGCATTACACAGTGTCAAAGCTTATGTTCAATTTTAACAAGAAACAGTTCATAATTAGGGATAAGTTAAAGATGCTAATTTTATTCCAATAATGAATATATTTAAGCCTGAGGTAGTTAGTAGTAACTGAGCCTGAACCATGAAGCACATAGTTAAAATCAAAAGGGCTACAACAAGTCTAATGAGAGAGCAATCAAAAGGAAAAGTGAAAATTAATGTTTTCATTCTTCTACTGAATTCCTAAGGCTTACAGAGAATAAGCTTACATCATTTTTTAATCTTTAAAAAATTAATACGTATTAGTTATCCATAACTGGTTTTATTTGTGATGTTTTCATACATGTTTATAATGTATTTTAATCACATTAATCTTCTTGTTCCCTCTGCCTCCTGCTTATCTCTTTCTTCTCAACTACCAGTCCCTTTTCTTACATTTGTCTTTAATGACCCACTGAGTTTCAGCAGGATTGCTTACAAAAATATTGGTGAGGGTAAGGGATTGTTTACAGGACCATGGCGACCTTTAAAGTGTTTTTATCTTCTAGTTTTTAAATGTTTCTGGTCACAGCTTTTCTCCAAAACTGACTACCCTACTGCCAATTCTGAACAAAAGAAAAATTATCAAAACATTACTTATCAAGTACCAAATGAACTACTGCACAAGGTGAGCCAGTAGTTGTTTGCTGGCCAAGGTTATAGTGCTTCTAGTTAAATCACAAGATACAGATAAAAACATGCTGAGAGAAAAAAAAAAAAACAGAAGATTTCTTTTGCAGCTAGTACAAAAGGAACCAAGGCTCTTATGACTACCCTGTACTGTCTCAAGTTCCAGAATATCACTCAATGGTGCAGAACTGGTGATGTGAAATCCCACTGGTTCTAGGATCATGGTGGGTAGAGTATACCATCAGGCTTAGGCACCTGACTGACAGTAATCCCTGCTAAGAACACAACCACTCAGCAGCCACTCACCAACAGGTCCAAGGATACTATTTATAAGCTTCAAGTGAGGCTCAGTAATCTGAGCCAAGACTCAAATGCATTTTTAGTTCCCAGAAGGAAAACAAAAAACTGCTAGCCAATTAGGGGCATAAGAGTAATTTCAAATGCTTAAGCTCACATTTCTGTCAATTTTAGCTTTTCTATGGGGATGGGGTGGACAGGTATATCTCACTATAGTAACAACTAACTCCTACCATCAGGTCATAGAATAAGCAGAATGTGGATTGTCCCATGTACTTCAGAATAAAAGTGAGCTTGCTGTAAAGGCTTGCAGAATGTGGGTTGCCTCATGTGCTTCTGTGAGCTTGCTGTAAAGGTCTGGCTTACAGAGTCCAGAGACAGACTAATTTCCTACAACAATCCATGACAGCACAGAACAGAAGCAGCTACCCAAGACCCTCAACAATATTCCGTCCTCATGAAACTTGGAATTTCAGGCTAGTAATGATTAAAATATCAAAAAATACTGTGCACTAGAGTTACTAAAAACTTTCTTTGGGATTAAGACTTAAATACTTAGATTAACATGGTACACTGGGAAACATGCTTGAAGTAATCCTAATGTTAAACTGGAAAAAAAACAAAAACAAATTAAACCTTTGCTAATGGTGANTCAAACAAGACAGCAGCTCACCATTTCATTTGTAACAGGCAACCTTTTACGAAGAAGACAAGTCACTACTTCAACTATGGCATCATGAAGTTTAGGAAACCGTAACAATTCCTATATGTAGTAGGGAAACAAAAATATTAAGTCTGTTTAATTGAAAATTAAATAATCACTGAAGTACTGAATTAGATTTGGAAGTTACATTTACAAACACCATTTAAAATCACTCCTAGGTAAGGGAACTAATGAATTTACTTTTATCCCATTTCCTCCCACTCTGAAAAACAGGACTGATCTGATGGGCCCTATTCCATCTCACAGGTACCTGTGTACTGTAATTACTACAATGCTGAATGATCCTCTGCATTTCCTCATGGACCAGTTCCACACACCGGAGACTGGGCTCTTCTAGACGCTTGATTTGCCGTTTGACCAGTAATTCAAATGAAACCTCAGGCACAAATAAAGCAGGACGGGGACCCTGAAAAGACAAAACTTAGCTCTCTTATTGTAGCTATGCATAATAAGGTCTTCAAAAGAATAAAAAAGAATCCCATTTTTGTTTTTTCTGAAAAATGATTCAAGTATGAGAGCAAAATAAACTGTACATGAACTTAAAATATGCATACAAATAAAGCTTTACCCTCTTTCTTTTTGGTTAAGCATACTCACAGTAGCATTTCTAATGGCAGTCAAAATGTCAATAGTGTTAAGGCCACCTAGCGGGTCAACAGATTCTAAGGTTCGCCCAAAAGTCTCATGGAAAATATAACAAATCCTAGCACCACCGCATCTGAAAAGCAATGAATTATATGATTACGCATTCCTATAAAGAAAAGAAGCTACAAGTTATATCTTTCCTTAAGCTTTAAGGTTGTTTCATTTTCTGAGAAAGCCTTATCATAAACCTAATGGCTGTTTTAATTTATACCCCACCAACAGTGAATAAGGGTTTCTCTCTTAAGTCCATTCTGTCTGTTAATTTTCCTTCAAATTTTATGATTTTTTTTCTTTAGAGCTGAATAGTATTCCATTTATATATATACCAAGTTTTCATTATACATTCATCTGTTGATGGATAAGAAGGTTGATTCCAACTCTTTGCTATAGTAAATAAAGCAACAATAAACACGCAGTTATCATTATGGTAGGTCTCGTGGTATATGCCCTGGAATGAAATAGCTGGGTTATACGGTAGTACTGTTTTTAATTTTTTGAAAAATATCCATACTCATTTTCACAAGAGATATTTTAATTCACACCCCTACCAGCAGTGAATAAGGATTGCTCTCTCTAATATTAATTTTGTTGAATTTGTTGATGAAGGCCACTGACTTCTCAAAATACTTAACACTTTTTAAAATAAGTATTGCCCATCTATGTGGTTTTGTTAAAACTATACCATTTATTTGCCCACTTGTTGATTAGGATTTTTATTTCCTTGGTATTTAATTTCTGCAACTGGTTTCAATTCTAAGTATTAGCCTCCTGTCTGAAGTGTAGCTAGTAAAGATTTTTTCCCCATTCTATGGGCTGTTTTGCTCTGTTAGTAGTTTGCTGTGCAGACTTTTATTTTCATGTTGTCCCCATACTTGAGACTAGTTTCTATGTTTTGTTCCATTCACAAAGTCCTTGCCTATCCCAATGTCTTGAAGGGTACTCCCTATATTTTCCCCTAGAAGTTCCAGTGGTCTTTGGTCCACTTTCAATTTACTTTTTATAAGGTAAAAGAATCCAAATTAATTCTGCATGTGGACATCCAGTTCTACCAGTACTACTTGTTGAACAGGTTATTTCTTATCAAATGAATGTTTTTTTACCATTGTCAAAAATTAAATAGGCATAGGTTTCTCATTTTAATTTTGGGTCCTCTATTCCATCAGTGCATCTCTCTGTTTTTTATGTCAGCACCAGAGTGTCTTTTATCACCATAGCTCTACAGGTTTTTTGAGGTTGGCATGTGGGCTTTTGTGGGTTCATACAAATGCTTGTATTGTATTTTCTAAACCCATGAAAAAATGACATTGGAACTTTGACAGGTATTTCATTAAATCTGTAAGTTAACTTTGGTTTGTCAATCCAGGAGCATGTAAGTTCTTTCCATCACTTCATATCTTCTGTGGTTTCCCCTTTCAGAGTCTTTAAGTTCTCCTTGTAGAAGTCTTTCTCTTTGGCTACATATTTTTTGAGTTATTTGAGTGGAGTATTTTTCCTAATTTCTTTCTGTGATAGTACATTGTTGATATATATGAAGGATTTTTTTTAATATTGATTTTGTATTGTGCAACTTTACTGTGTTTAATAGATTATGAGTTTTTTAGTAGACTTAATGGGGTCTTTTAAGTAAAAGAATCTTGTCATCTACAAATACAGAGTTTGACTTCTTCCTTTCTTATCCCCTTTTTTAATGTCTTTCTCTTGTCTTCAACTCAAAATCTCTTAAGCCAGTTTCTCTATTATTAAAATTTAAGTAATTTAAGGACTATGGATATTATATGTTTTCATATCATTTAGTATATAATAACTAATATAAGGCTTCAGGCAACAAAAGATTATCAGCTTATCCCTACCCTACTTTTCTTTAGCTAGCTTATCAGCTTCTAAGAAGTAGTACCTTATTTGTGTCTGCTGACTCACAAAATCTAGAAGTGAGCTAGATAATAAATATGTATGCTTTTCAGTATTTATATTGCAACTACCCAAATCTGCCAGTAAGTACAAAAACAGACAATCTATAAAAAATGACTTGAGTATAGATATGCTGCAATAAAACACATAGCCTGACATTTAAATTTTATATAATTTCCAAATGTCATGAAATACTGAATTTTTCATTAAAAATTTTATATTTACATATNTAAACATCATTCTTAGTCTGCCTAGTTATACAGGGAGGGATAAAAACAGCAGGGAAAGATGAGATCAAAACAGGACTGAAACCCAGCAGAGTAAATATCAAATCCTGTGGCTCCATATCCAGCATCTGGGCTCATGATGGAATCATCTGGGTTCCAAAGGGCTTGGGCGACCCCACCTCCAGCTTTGCTACCTATAGTATACGAAGAATTTCTTGGGCCTGCAGCTTGTCAGATGGCCAAATGGTCTCAGCATTCCAAACATTCAGAGGCTCCACTGCAACTCGGGCTTTACCTTCACATCCTCACTTATTAACTGCTCAGGGCCTCCTTGCAGAGAGCCAATCCATCGGTTTGGCCTTAGAGTCCTTCCAGTACATTAGGATAAGCCCTATGATCTTCCTCACCCTCTCATACCTATAAAACCAGTACCACATGGATGATGCATTTTCTCATTCTGTTGTGTACACTGGAAGAGAGAGGATACACATGGGACCTCTCTGTACATTTCTTGGGAACTTCCTGTGTGCCTGTAATTATCCT
>LZPO01066412.1:59150-76083 GCA_001675575.1 Neotoma lepida | reverse complement strand
TAAAAAAAAAAAAGTTCAAACCCTGGTATCATGGCATGGTCTTACAGCTCTAGCTATGTCCAAGGATGAGGCAGGAGGATCACGAGTTTGAGGACAGCCTGAGCAACACAGTGTTGTATCTTTTCAAAAAAAAAAGAAAAGAAAAAGTTGCTTTTTAAAAAAAACCGTAACTTTTACCATGTTTATACAGTTTATAAATAACTGACACAATAATCCTCCTCCTATCACTTCTACAAACTTATATTATTCCTGTTTTACTAATAAATAGTCAGATGATCTAAGTCACTTGATAGGTAAAGTGATCTTGCAATCCAAGTAACCAAATCTTCACAAAAATGTCTTACTCACAGCTCCGAAGTTTCAATGTACTTTGCGGTTCCTTCAATAGTGTTACAATACTCGGTGGCGAATTTGGTGATAAGCTGCAGTAAAGTAGCACTCTTATCATCCACGGGTTCACCATAGCTATTCAGAAGAGACTGATACTGAGCAGCTAAGACATTTATCCTTGTTTTCAGCTCTGGTAAACAATCTCTGATATGATGCATAAGTAACCTAAAAGAGCAGAAAAGCAAGGGTTTAGCATAAAACAAGTCAATGAAAAAAATGTGTATAAAGGGGAAAACGTGCTAGTACTCAGGTCTTAAAGCCTCTTCAAAGTGTCTGAGGACTGGTGTCTGCTTTCAGAAAGATTAGTGAACGTCCCAACTGAACTGATCACCAATGGCCAGTGAGGTAATCAATCATATCCATATAATGAAACTACCATGAAAAACTCAAGCACAGAGTTCACGAAACTAACTAAAAGGTTCTGGAGCATGGCATGCCCAGAGAGGGTATACAGCTCTGGTTCACTTTTCAATATCCTATACCTTACCTTATCTATCTCTTCGAACTGCTTCACCTGTATCATTTATAGTAATCTTTTATTATACATGAGTAAACATAAATAAATCGTTCATTAAGGTCTATTGCCTATTCCAGGGATTACAGCTAGTAAGAAGCACAGTCCATAACCTTTGCTGGCAATTGAAATCTGAAGTAGAAGGGAAATCCTGTAAAAAACTGAGACCTTAACTTATAAGATGTGATGCTCTTTCTACATAAATAGTGTCAGAAGTGAGTTACAGGACAGCTAGTTACAATCTACTAAAGAACTATGTGTATGGTATATGGGGAAAATCCTCTATAAATCTGCTGCCAGAAGTACTCTGTTCATTTGAGTAACTGTGTAGGAATAAGAAAACAAATTTTTAACCCCTTCCCCCCTTATCACAAGAACAGGAAATGAAGCAATCTTAGGTTATAGGTCCTTAGACTAAAAAAAGAGACAGAGAAAAAAAAATCACAAAAGTAGCTGTTTTGGTCAATACTTTTGATATATACCTTTAGCTCACCAACTGTAGTGATTGCTAGAAGGCCACAAATAAAACTAAAACAATGCACATTATTTTCATGTCACTGTAATCTAAAGTAAGCCACTTAGTCTATTCTACCTATAATTTTGGTTTAATAACCTGTCTTTTACAACCAGTACCCAACACAGTATAACAAATCTGTCTTCTTAAGATTCAAGTTCATCTGCCTTCAATGTGTAGGATAAGAGAAAATGGTTTTCTCTCCAGTCACTTATATAAAAGGAAGGCCTTTTAGTTCCTACAAATCAGTAGGTGTTCAGAATAGGAGGTACTGGAACACGTGTTATTTCTATCATGAATAAATGTAAAAGAAATTCTGAATTAAAAAGCATATCGTGTGATAACTGAAAATTTTAATTAAATTCATGAACTCTAAAGTGTCTGGAAGTCACCTGATATCTTAGTAAAGTTCAAAACCCAATTAACTGTCAAAATTTTCCCAACTGCTCAGTCAGGGTACTGTGGTTGCTACTGCCCTCCTGGCATCAGTCCCCAAAGCTTCCTGTACTCCACAATGGCCACTGCCTTGGTCCAGACAGCTTGCTGCTGTTCTCATGGGTCACATAAAACAGATCAGTATTTTGATATTCATTGGGTAAGACTTCAAAAAGCCAGGCATAGATGGCTACAAATTGCACAAAGGGATGAACATACTCCTTGGCTATGATCCAATTCCAAGGCCCAAATCACTGATGCTGCTTTGTGGGCATGTGGACAGTTAAATGATTTTGATAGTGCTGTTTGCATACTGAAGGTTAAGGATAAAGGAAGATCCCATAAGCAAAATTTCCCCTATGTTATCCAGGAACTTAGAACAACTTTAAATGAACTGGGAATCTTCACTCCAGATAATCTGGGCCTAAACAAAGTGTAAACTCCCTTTGATGGGCTTCCCAGAGATTTGTTGCTATTGCTACTTGACACTATTGAAGATGTTTCATTTGAATAAATTTTGAGTATTTAATCATATAATAATTTGGGAAATGAGTTTGAACTAAAAATTAAAAAAACAGAACACTTCCTAATTAAGAAAATTATTTGCTTTAATCCCAGCACTCGGGAGGCAGAGACAGGTGGATCTCGTGAGTTCGAGGCCAGCCTGGGCTACCAAGTAAGTTCCAGGAAAGGCGCCAAAGCTACACAGAGAAACTCTGTCTCGAGAAACCAAAAAAAAAAAAAAAAAAAAAAAAAAATTATTTGAATACTCATTCCAGACTACATGATTTAATACAAAACATCCCAATAAAAATAGAGATATTTGCTTTACAAGAACTCAGAAGTGAAGCTATAAGGAACAGTATGAAAACATATATGAAACTAAACAGGAACATTCTAAGACACCTGTTGGCAAAATGAAAACATTTCATCTTCAAAAGGTGAAAATGTTACCTATTCAGGGTCCTAGCAAGATACTTCGTTCCATTTCTGTTGGCCAGAGATGGGTATTTCTTTTGAAGAAAAGCATATTCATCACGGATTGCATCAGTTACACTCTTCTTATTGTTAATATCTAGCTGGCTCCTACGGTTGAAAAATAACAAACTTGTTCAACTGAAGCCACTACTGTCCTTTCTCTGCTCTGGATGAGTGTTAGCACCAGATACCGTTTCCTGACTTCTAACACGGCTGTTTACTTAGACCTTGGGTGATTCTCTATAACAGGCATCATCATTACACTTCAGGGCACTGATGTCTTAGTCAATGAACTCATCAAGGAAGGCAGACAGCCAAGATTGGAACTGTTTGCCTTAACTTAAGCTGAACAGTATAGTACCTGTACACAAAAGCAGGATCCTTAAGTAAGTTGTAGACTGATATAAAAATATAAGCACACCTTAATCAGCTATATTTTATCCATGGGCAGGTGACTAAATTCTACCAAGAATAAAGGAGTTAACTTGAAGTGTAATCATCTACAAATACAGGATTCAGTAGTATATATAGCACATGCTTACTTGAAAAGAAACTAGCTGAAGTTGTCTTTAAGTGAGAAACAACTGGAGACAACTGGAATGGACCTTAGATATCACTTAATAAACTATTTCCATTTTAAAATGATGAGGCCCAGAGATATTACAAATGACTTAAACCCTATTATATCCAGACTAGGTAGAAACTAGAGTTAGCACTCGGTCTCCTGATAACTGGTTTCCTTACCATACAGAAACGGACACCTAAGAGAAACTGTCACCTGAGTACAGCACTGCCTCCCACTAGCAGCATTGTGAGAATTCCAAGGATGCCACTGCAAACTGCTCACTGNAGAATGTATAAAACATAGGCACTCAACAGTAGTTGGTTTCTCTTCTATAATTTTTAATACCAGCCATTTTTAGGATATATCTTTAAAGTTTCCAAGTCACATCCTGACCTTTACACAGCATTACTAATGATATGGGATTAAAACAATCATGAAAATCCCACCACCTTTAAATTTTCTTGATTGGGTATAAATTAGATAATACNATTTTTCTTTACCCACTACCATTCTCATACATAAGTAGCAGGAAAGAATTTGTAAAGGTTAATTATTAAATCATCTTCCATTTTGTGGCACTGATTACCTTAGAAATATTTNTCATGAGAAACATCAGGGAGGAAGGACATTATTTTAAAGGGCCACTGACGTGATTCTGAGTAAGAGCACTTGCTGCCAAACCTGACACCCAAGTTTAAACCCCAAAACCCAAATGGGAGAAGGGGAGAACTGGTTCCTGCCAAGTTGTCCTCTGACCTCCGCATACATGCTAATAAATACTTAAAAAACAAAACCACCACCACCAACAAAACCCCCAAATACTCAGAGGCTTTTGTCTCTTTAAGGTGCAGTGACCCTGCAGCAACACCAACATCAGAACAAAAGGGAACACAGAACAGCATCACATTTCAGACTCATTTTCAAAAACTCAGACTTGCTTTGAAATGAGAATGCTGTGATTCTTATACCATTCTTTAAAAAAAATTTTTTTTATTTTTGTGAAAATGTGTGCATATATATATATATATACATACATATGCACATGTAGGCTGGTGGTATCCTTAGAGGACAGAAGAGGGTGTTGAATCCCTTGGAGCTCTAATTACAAGTGTTTGAGTCACTCAATGTGAGTGTTGGGAATTGAACTTAGGTCCTCTATAAAAGTAACTAACAAGTGTTCTTAACCATTGAACCAACTCTCCAGCGCCTTTACTCCATTTTAATTGCTAACCTGTTAACTACTCCAATTATTCCAAGCTTGACTGGAATAACCCTTCCCATCAATACATCCATGGCATCAGTACCCGCATCCATGAGATCAAGTTTGGTGATTACAGCTAGAGTTCTGCGCCCTGGTAAATATAAAAAGGAGGGGGAAGAGAGATTCATTTAAAAAAAAAAAAGCATTCCATTTAATAAAGGAAAAACTTCATCTATAATTCTACCTAACACATTGCCTCTTTCATCACTTTGGAAATATTTTTCTAATATTTGCTTCTAGTACTTTATATGAAAAAAATTTAAATATGGCATATAATTTTAAAACTTGTTTTCATGAGTAATTTTTAAAAATTATGTGTATGTGGGTGTCTATGTATGTTCATGCAATGGGGACCATAAGAGGGTGTTGGATCCTCTGGAGCTAGAGTAACAGGCAGTTGTGAGCTGACTGATGTGGGTGCTGGGAACCAAACTCTGGTCCTCTGCAAAATCAGCAAGTGCTCTTAACCACTGAGTCAACTCTCCAGCTCCATAAGTAATTTCTTATTAGTTCTTAGGACAACATCTCTAAGCATTTTTCATTTTGTTTAATATTTACTTTTTTGGTGTACAATCTTGCCCCCACCCAACCCTCTGGCAGTGCTGGGGAAGAAACCTAGGGCTTTGGATATGCTAAGCAATGACTGTATTAGTAAGCCACACTCCCAGATTCTAATTCTATTCTTCTGACAAGTACACACCACCTCAATACGTAACAGCTCCACCACCCCGCAATACTCTTTTGCTAAACAATCAAACCTGCCTTTCAGTCCTACTTCTGTATTCTTTCATTCTCCATAAAGTATCTGAGTGCTGTCCACACTGTAGTAGACACCAGCAGTTCACTGTTCAACAGTGCTGTTTATTATATGGGTGTACTAATCTGGCTATTCATTCCTGATTTGAGTTGTTTCTAGTTTGGGAGAACCATGAATAAACTTGACATAGATGTTTTATATACAAAGGGTTTTTTAATTCATTAACTCATTGGGGGTGGAAGGAGTGGAAGAGGCATGTGAGTACAGCCGCAAGTACAGAGGTCAGGGGACAACTTTCATGAGTTTGTTTCTCCTTTCACCATGTGGGAACTGAGGCCTCCAACTCAGATCATCAGACCTGACAGCAAGAGCCTTCATGGGCTAAACCATCACCTGCTAAACCATTGCCTACTAACCCATCACCCGCTAACCATCATCTGCTAACCATCACCCGCTAAACCATCGCCTACTAAGCCCCAGATTTCTGGAACAGGGTCTCTCTGAGTGGACACTAGCCCAGGCTAACCTTAGCCTCCTGGATGCTGGTGTTACAGTGAGCTAGCACACCAGGTTCCAGAAGTTTTTATATGAAAATTTAACATGAGATTGCTGATTGAAAGTTGTTCCCCATAGTCAGGAAGTGGTGGCACATGCCTTTAATCCCAGCACTTGGGAGGCAGAGGCCAGCCTGGTCTACATAATGAGTTCCAGGACAGCCAAGCTACACAAGGAAACCCTATTTTGAAAAACAAAAAGCAAATAAACAAAACAAAACAAAACAACAACAACAACAAAAAAAAAACACAAGAAAGAAAAAGAAAGTTGTTCTCCTTTCTCAAAGTAAATGCAGCACTCTACACCAATATATGTAACAATTCCAGCTGCTCTGCAGGTATAACTTTAAACAGGCATTTTTCAGCTATAAACATTTTTTCTTCTGTTCCAAACCTACAAAATCACCATTTACAGTCTTCTCACATTGTTATCCCCATTAAGAAGTTGCTTCTAAACTGCACCTAATTGCTTTTGTGTGTATGTGCATATGCGTGTGTATTTATGTGGAGTCCACACATGGGATGTCTTCCTCAATTGCTTTCCATCCTATTATTTGAGACAGGGTCTCTCACTGAAGTTGGAACTCACGGACTGGCTAAACAGTAAGTTCCTCCCTTTGCCCCAGCACTGGGGTTACTAAGGTGTTCCGTTGTGCCTGGTTTCTAGGGATTTGGACTTGGGTCTTCATTCTTGCACTGCAAACACTTTTCCAATTGAGCCATCTTTCCAGCCCCACTTCTAAAACTTGGTAATATTTTGATACTAATAAATATCTTTGCTAGTAATATATACTCATTTTTGATACTAATATATATATTAATACTGGATTAAATTATTTCCTTGTAATGTATTGCTAATTTAGATCATCTACATAACAAATTCCAGGTCAGTCAGGACTACATAGTGAGATATTGTTAAAAAAAAAAATTACTAGATCAAATGTATGTTCATCTAGTGCTTATTTTATTTATGTATTTATTAATTTATTTAGGAACAGGGTCTCATGTAGATCAGGCCAGCCCCTAACTCACTGTGGCTGAAAATGACCCTTTCCTGCTGTTACCTCCCACTAATTATGGAAATTTCAATTAAAACTTGTTAAATTTCTATTTGAAATTATTTTTCAAAGCAGGAAAAAAAAAGCTGTAACACAGATGTCGGTCTTCAAATATCTAGGTGAAAAAATGGTTTTCTTATAGGTCAATTATCTGCTCATTACAAAGCTAGCACTGGATATAGACTGAGAGAAGCCTCTGACAGCCTAAGTATCACTGAGTCACAATCTGGGTAAAGAATGCCTTATAAAAGAGATACCTTCCAAGACTCCCCTCTAGACTGAGCTTGTCTACATCCTTTCTAGCTGCAGAAAGTAGATTCTATAATTACTTCCTGTATCATAATAANCTATACAATTATGAGTTATTTATTCTTAGATGTCGGTTATTCAAACACCGAAATTTCATTTATAGAAATAAGAAACATTTTACAAAATAATTTGATGTTAAAATTATTGGGTAGCTACTGCAGATATAGACCTTATGGGAAGCATTTTTGCCTACCTTTACAGCAATCAAGTAACTGTTTTCCATCTTAACTGCTGTTTAAAATTATGAGAAAAGTAGGAAAGCATTTTAAGATCTGTATTAACTGGAGATATTCCTTTCAGTAACATTCTTTTCTTGAGGAAAGAATTACCACGGTAAGTCAAACGTTCATTAAACAGAACATCTGTCCTTACCATCTGGATCCACCTCTCTGGAGATCTTGAGTGCCTCTGATGTCGCCATATCTGTATTGGCAGCAGTGACTGCGAGGATAATGGAGTTGGGATTACTGATGAACCGAAGGATGAGCTCTCTGATTTGAAGTTCAATATCCTTTGGCTGATCACCTACAGGTACCTAAATCAAAGGTGAGCAATAATCAAAACCAACTCAGCTTTCACCACAAATTTAGTTCATAGAATACAAGTGTTTCTGTACTTACAAATAGCTAAAGTAAATTAATAATGTGCTACAGAGGTATTTGTGAATTTGGTAATGAATATGCAAAGCCTCAAAATGTAACTCTTCCAAATACCAAAAATTCACCATTGTATAAATCATGTCAAGGACTGCTGAGTATCAACTGCATACAGATGAGCATTCATTCATTCATTCAATGTTTGGTGAGAGCATCTGGCACTCTTCTACATGTTGGGTTAAGTCTCAGCAATAAAATCAAGAGATTCAAGTTCCTGCCATCCTAGAGCATCTATCTTAGTAATAAGAGGCAAATAATAAACATACACAACTGTACCGTCCAAGTGGCAGATAGGGTTATCAAGAACACAGAGTAGAACAGAGGCTGGGGGATGATGCTTTTAAATTCTTGCTTTTAATGATGTCTTAAAACAGAATAAACAGGGTCTACCTCAGTTAGATAATGAAATTTAGGTGACTAAGCAGAAATTAAAGGCAAAAAGAAGTACACATATATATGTGGGGAAAGAACATCCCAGACTGAGTGAACAATAAGGGCAGAAGCTAGAGAAGACTAATACATAACCAAGTGTGGTGGCCTTTAATCCCAGGATCTGGGCGAGTAGGAGGACAAGGAGTTCAAGGTCATCCTCAGTTACAGATAGTTAAAGGCCACCCTGAGATGGAGAAATTTAAAAAAAAAAACAAAAAAACTAACAAAGTGAAAGAATAATACAGGAGTAGATATTTCCAAGAACTTAAGCTTGTAACTAGCAGTACTCTCCTAAGAGAGAACAAGGAAGTCACTGAAGAGATTTCAAGCCAAGAAAAGAAATGATACAATTTAATTTTCACTTTAATAGGACACTATTAAAGTGGTTACTTAAAAGTAAAAAACAGGGGGCTGGACAGATGGCTCAGCGGTTAAGAGNGCTGTCTGCTNNTCCAGAGGACCCAGGTGCAATTCCCAGCATCCACATGGCAGNTCACAATGTCTGTAANTCCAGCTCCAAGGGATCTGACAGCCTCACACAGATATACATATAGTCAAAACACCAATAAGGAAAGTGCAGAGATTTGCTGAAAGGAGGGGAGACATAAGGTAAAGAAGTATCAAGGATGATGGCAAAGTTTCGGCTGANTAATTAGTACAGTGTAATTGTCAATTATTAGGAGAGGGACGATAATAGAAGGACCAAATATAGTTAAAGGACAGATCAGGTATTTGGTATTAGACATAGCAAAGCTGTAATGTTAATGAAAACATTTAAATGTATATGCCAAGATGAAATTCTAGACTATGATACCCTGGGAGCCAAGGTAAAGAAAGCATTTTAAGGAGAAAGGAGGGCTTAACTATATAAAATGTTTTGATAATAACAGTAACTGCAAAATCAACTCATTATTTTCATATTAAGTTAATGTTAAAAAGAAAACAAAACACATTTCTTTAAATGAAAACACAAGCAACAGATATTCCTTACCTTGGTCATTCCTGGTAAATCCACAAGTGTCAGATTGACAACGTTGGGTGAGAAAACCTTAAGATGGATTGGCTCAGGGCTTACTCCCTAAAAACAAGTTTCAAATATATTACAATCAACACTGAATTTCAATGAATGAAATGCTAGAGTAAACTACACTCAATTACATAGCCTTTAGATGCTTTAAAATACTTATTAAACTATGGTTCCTAAAATTTCTCAGTAATAGAAGCTTAATGAAACACATAAATGAGAAGGCAGTCAATCATGTAAACAAGGATTATAACCCTACCCAAGCCCATACCATTAATATATAAAATTTCTTCTCCCTATATGATTTCACTTTCTTTTCCATATGCATATGCCACTTTAAAAAAGGGCTTAACAGATTATGGACTTAATAAAGGAACAATGCATTTTCATTTACCCAAAATGATGATGTTCCTGAGCTGATGGTGCTGAGCTGAGAGAGTAACACGTAAGAATTTGGTCCCAGATATTTGAACATCAAGTGGCAAAAGTGTTACACAGAGTCAGAGTTTGCTCAGGCAATGTACCTCAATTTTCAGACCCCTGAGACAAAAAGCTACCCCTGACATAATCTAGTCCTATCTAGTGATATTCCTGTCGTAATCCAGGTTCAATCTGGTGTAGGGAATTTAAGAAATGCGGTGGCAATAGTACTAACTCCAAGGTACCAGCTTAGAGTTTGACAGTGGGCAAAACTGTTACTGAAACAGGCAAANATTTTCAACAGGCACATAAAATAGCTGCAAAAATGGCTTTCTGTCAGGAAATAACCTCTGTAGCACAGGACCTGGCAACAAATATATACCGAATATTACTGCTGGCTCAGGATCATTTGTGAGGTTTAGAGTTCCTCCAGATAACATAGAATAGCAATATAAACAAAAGTAATTACAATAAAGGGCACAAAAAGGGTTTAAATGAGACTGATTTTGACTCTCACATTCTTAGAGAGTAAATATTTTACTGTAATCAGGTATTATCTAATTAAGACCACAAAATATAAATGAAATATTTTATATGTATAAAAGTTTTTAGGTGTNTATGTGTATGCATGCTTGTGCACACATAGGCTTGTGTCTGATAATCTGTGTTAACTGTCAACTTGGCAGAAACTAGAATCACCTGGGAAAAGGGCATGCCTGTAGGAGATTGTCTTTATCACTCTTGAATTGGAAAGACTCATCTGAATTTTGAGTGGTACCTCGGCTATATAAGTGGAAAAAGACAATTAAAAATTAGTATGTATTCATGAACTCAATGATCTCTTCTGACTCTGAACATAACATGATCAGCTGCTTCAAAATGCAAGCATTTGCTGCTGTGACTTCCCTGTAATGATGGACTGTAACTGGGAACTGAGCTAAATAAACCTTCTCCCATAAGTTACCTTTGTTGGGGTATTCATCACAGCAATAGAAGAGAAACTACAACAGTGAGTGCTGCTGGAGATCTAACCCAGGACTTCCCAAACAAACGGTCTATCACTGAGCCATGTCCCTAGCTCTTGGTGTTTATGAAACTATTTCCATGTGTAGCTCAAGCTGGCCTTGAACTCACATCCTTCTGCCTCTATCTTCCCAATCCTGGGAATTCAGATATAAACCACAATTTACACCAAAAGATAATTATTCAGCTAAGTTTTTATGTTTGTTGCATACTCCATTTTTNAAAAAAGATTAAGATTATGAATTTATAAACCAAGCCTGGCAACACATAGGATTGTAATTCCCAGCTACTCAGGAAGGTGAAACAAGCTCAAGACACTGTCTCAAAAGAAAAAAAGGCTCCGATATAGCTCAGTGGTAGAACGCTTACCTAGCATNACTAGGCTGCACATTCACCATCAGTACTGGAGGGAGGGAAGATGATGACTTTGCAATGCGCTTGTTTACGTCTTTAAGGTTTTAAACAGTGCCTACCTTATTATTTCCTGAAATTCTTTCTGTTTCATTTTCAATTTCTTGTCGAATTTCATCAAAATCTGTGTAAAGCTAAAAATTGTTGAAACAAAAAGAACCATGTTCTAAATAAGATCAGAATTCTCAAGGAGTGGAGGCCACATTTAAAGAATATATATGTATTTACTGCAGAAGATTAGTTCACAACTTCTCATGTATACATACATTTTTCTAAGATTTGTTTCAAAGTTGCCTGATCTCACAACACTTAAAAATCTCCAAATTAGAATGGATCAAGTCATATTAAACCACTGAGGCTAGAAATGTTACTGAGACAAATTTTATTTTACAGGAAACAAGAAAAACAATGCCAGTAAGAAACTATATTCCCTATTATCCTTACATAATGTTATTTTCTATAGTTGTTTCTTTATATTCTTGAATGATTACCTTGTTTTTGGTGTGAAGAAATTTACCCCATTCTTCTGCTTCAACTCCTAGAAAAAGAAAAACTCATTCCTTAGAGACTAAAAATTGAGCTTTTTAAAAGTCAGGAATTAAAGCAATAACATGGTGAACTGCTTTTTACTGACTAAAATTAACAAGTGTCTCAATTTTAAGACTGCTAAATACACATTCACATTTTTAAAGTACGGCATAGACTCCAAAGGCAGGACTAACTTCAAGTAGAGTTGCCTTCAAGTCCTACCAGCATTTGAAATCTAGTTATTACAAATAAATTGTTCATTTCCTATTTGTTTGTGATTATGATAACTGATAATTTCTTTAAACATCTTATATATGAAAGCAGTTTAACCAACAAAAACTTTTAAAGAACTATAGGAAGAAAAATTAAGAATTCCATTGAATAATGCAAAAACAAATTATATATAACAAATATGTACATAACATTAAAGTTTAAAATATGCATGCAATATATAAATGAAATAGCTAATTTTCTCATTTAAAAAAATCATTGTCTTTTAATTGGTTTTCTGTTGGCTACATATTAAGCTCTCAGTGACAGGGTACTAACTGCTTGCAGTGCACACTGCCAAGGTGATTTCTCCAAGGTCAAGTCTATGTTTTCTCATGGAATTGTAGAGCAGAAATGAATGAAATGAATAACAATAGAAATATGTATGTACTGTAAGGACCTGACATCCTGCTAGTTTCTAGTCTGCTCCTCTTGACATCTTACCCAAACACAGCTATTCTGTTTTCATCAAATTCAGCTTAAAATATCTTAATGGTTTAAACTATTTAATGCATAAGAGTCTCCTGAAATAAAAATAAGATATTCTCATAAACATTTATTTAGTAAAAGGTCTATCAGTCTCTCGTTGGAATAAAGGTACATAAAACCAGATCCTACTTGAAGCTTAGGACCTTCTTCCAAGAAGGATCTCTGAAGGACGAGATTAATCGAGGTGACAAAACTCACAGAGGTAGTACCACATACCACAGGGGTATTTTTAATTTAATTGGCCACATAAAAGTTACACTATTTCTACAATTATGTTTTTGTAAAAATTAAATTCACCACCAAAAAAGCTTGCATGGTAATGCAATGCCAAAACACTAACAAGAACCTCTAAATCCTGCAGTCAATGTGGACAGGCAAATAAAAATGGAAGGAAAACAAATGCGCATAGCCTGTAAGGCTACATAAGCACACATGCAGGCATTCTAGAAAAGGGCTAAAAACAAATGGATAAAGGAAACCTTTAGAAAGGTGTCTTGAGTTTTTCCATGTAGCAGGGTCTGTAGTTAAAGAGAAATAGCACAAATAGTTTTAGTGCTTATCCCTAAAACTTTAAAAATAAACTTAAATGTGTAGAAACACGATTACATTTCAAATGCACATAAGCATTTAATTATGCAAAACCTATTAGAATTGTAGGAACAAATATATTTTTATGTACTATAAGCAAAGCATATTGTATGTAATGCTTTGACTTTTTAAGGATTTTAGTAAACAAATTTTCATTATAATTCTGTTACTACTGTTGCTAATTCTAAATGTATTAAAATTATTTTACTCTCAAAAAGTTTGCCTGAGCTATCTGAAAGCCTACTGTGGGAAAAGGTAAAACGTCTGGTTTAAAAGAGCCCAGGAAATACGATAAACACATCCTTTGAAACCTTCAGAATTAGTGAGCAAATGCAATCAGCTTATTTGCTAAAAGTGACCGTTTATAAGAGTATTTTCTTTGTATTTAGCAAAACATCACAAAACATTGTCTTCAAATTCATGAGCGCAATACAACAGGAATCTACTGCCACAATTCTTGCACTTCCTGTTAATTACATTCATTAAACATTCATTAAAGTATTTTAGCCAGTTTTCACAGACCTCAGGTTAAAATTACTCTATTTTATTTTACAATGCAATGCTCTTAACACATTATGGATAACTGGAACTCTCTTAAGTATAAGACCTCAAGGAGCTTTTAAAGCTTTTATGTTCAATATGAAACTTTTTTTTTTTAAATGCAAGAGATGTGTTTATGTGTCTAAAGCAAAAAATAACACTGACTTCTGGAGGAGACCTGAACAGAAGAAGAGTAAGCTTGTAACTCCGGCCTGTGGGAAAAGTGACACTGTACCCTTCATGGATTTAAACTAATAAAAAGTAAATAAATAAAAGTGAATTTGTAAGGTAAAATTAAAATAAAAAGAACCATATACAAAAAGGTTTTGGGTTTGTTTTTAACTTTTTGATGGCTTTTTTGTGATGTTTTCTTCTCTCACTGTTCATGTTTTTTAAATCCAAACTGTGTGTTAATCTGCTTCATCAGCTCTTCATTTCTACAAGGTCAGAATGATTTGGTAAGCCTAAACTGCTTATCCAAAGGAGAAAATGGTTTTGATAAGAAAGTAAGGATAGTCAGCAAGGTGGCTCAGGAGGTAATGGGCCCTGCTGCCAAGCCTAATTTCCTGAGTTCAATCCCCAGGACCCACATAGTGGAAGGAGATAACCAATTCCCCCAAGTTGTCCTCTGACTGGGGCACACTTNCAATAGTATACACATACCACATCCACACACACATTCACACATAAATAGAAATAAATGGTTAAAAAGAACTTTTAAAAAGGAAGCCAAAGAATTATGGGAGAATAAGAATGAAATTGAATACCCAAATTTGTATTTCTTTTGTACTCAAAAGAGTATATATTTTTCTTTACATGTAAGGAAATGTACGTATGTAACAGGGACTAAGCTTAGGAGTAATATATGTGCAGATAAAAATGTGCAGTTTTACTGGCCTGCCCCTACATCAACAAAACATGCTGGGCATATAAGCAAGGTGATACCAAGGAATTGACATGTCTAATCCCTTTCTTAACAAGCAAAACTTTATTTAAGCAAACACCACATCTGCAAATAATCTCTGATAGANAAACTGTCCTTTCAAAATGGCTGAGGAAAAAAAAAAAAGACGACCTAAAGCCATATACTTTCTGAAAGTCTTGGTTTAAGGTATTAGGTAATGTGTATGATGGAATTGGTGAGGATGAAATTTTTAAAATTTTATTCTAGATATCTGAAGCTAAACCACAAGTTTGTCAAGAATGATTAAATTCAAGGATCAAACTTCAAATAATCTGGGCATAGTCATGCATGTCTGTAATACAAGAAACTGGGAGGCAGAGGTAAGAAGATGATAAGCCAGCCTGGTTTATACAATAAATTATAAGCCAATAAGGGCTATGTAGCAAGACTTTGTCTCAAAATAAAATAAAACGGAAAGAACTTCAATAATAAACATTAGAATATAAAATAATTATTAGTATATCAAGAAGATACTTAGCAATTAGAAGTTTCCTATTAAGCTGACAGTCAATTGTAAAATATACTCACTAATTATCTACAAACTCATTAACTTTCTTCAGTTATTTTGGAGTCTGTTTTAAAGTCATAGTAGATGCTCATGACAGGTTTTTCCCTCTACTTTAAAATAAAATTAGATCATCACCACCAATATCTTCTATGATAGATGAAGGGGAGAGAATCAGATGTAATACTACCACTCCATCTCAGGGCAGAAGATAAACAATGAAACTACACTGAAAGCAAATCTCTCCAAAAGTGCTCTGTACTAACACTATCTGAAAGGAAGAGCAAGTCAAGAAAATGCTAGAACATACATCTAAGTCAGACCCTAAACTGAACAGGATCACTGAGTGTACTACTATCAAACACTTCAAATCTCACTAATATGATTAATATAGGATGTATGACAACGTAAAACTCTTAACAGAGAACATTTCTTAAAATACCTTAATTTTTAAAGATCCAGCTATATACAACCATGAATATACTCATACTCTGGTCTTACTATTCATATACTCTATTAAAAAAACAAGTCAGAGCCAGGTGGTGGTGGCACACACCTTTCATGCCAGAACTTGGGAGGCAGACACATGTGAATCTGAGTACAAGGCCAGCCTAGCCTACAGAGTGAGTTCCAGGACAGTCTGCGCTACACAGAGAAACCCTGTCTCGAAAAACAAAACAAAACAAACAAACCCAACAAACCCCTCAGTTTAGGTAATATAAACAGAACATGGCAAAGAGGAGGGCCTTTAGAAGTACAAGTAGTAAATGTGATAGAGGTGAACCTTACTATAAGAATAAAAATTAGTAATACTTTTAAAATGTAATCTCTTCCTACAGCTGGACATGGCAGCACACATTTGTAATCTAGGAACTTAAGAGGTAGTTGCAAGAGGACCACAAGTTTGAGGTCATTCTTAGATATATGATGATTCTGAACTCAATTTGGACTACTGTGTCTCACAAAACCAAGAAATCTTCCTATAAGTAATAGCCCTTCTCTTAGACTAAAGAAAGTATAATCAAAATTAGTGAGCACATGATGAGCCCAGAAAAGGGCAAGTAATTTTACTTTTTTTTTTTTACTTTAAGTAACCAATTTCTGTTTAATGACAGTTTACTAAGCTGAATTATTCAAAAGGGACTATTCCTAACAACTTTATTCAGCATTTAAAATAAATAAAAATTATTTTATATTAAAGATTAATACTACTCCATAGGATTTCTGATTTTGCTATAGCCACTATAACCCAAATCACTAACCAACTTTTTACTTTGAAATTAGTATATTAAAAATAGACAAAAAAGGAATAACATTTTAAAATAATTTTTACTTCAGTTCTGAAATTTACCATTTTCTTCTCCTGTTGTTTTTCGTTTATCTTCTGGTGACACGTGGACCAGCTGTAGAATGAGAGGTCTCCGGGTGACCACACCAGTCCCTCTGGGAAGAAGGTCCCTCCCTACAAGGCTTTCCAGCACTGAGCTCTTTCCACTGCTCTGAGAACAGAACATATGAGAGCAAAATAAATGACTGCTCTAAACAGACTGTACTAACAATGCAACACACACACAAGTTAAACATTTCAAAGTTACAGAAAATAAAAGCCCACACTTAAAGTACATAAAAACAGCCCCTCTGTGGTGATTATATTATGTCCCCCAAAATATTGTGTACCCTAATAAAACTTATTTGGGGTCAGAGAACAGAACAGCCACTAGATTAAACATAGAGGTTAGGCAGTGGTA
>LZPO01066412.1:41958-57780 GCA_001675575.1 Neotoma lepida | reverse complement strand
TTTTGGTTTTTCGAGACAGGGTTTCTCTGCGTAGCTTTGGCGCCTTTCCTGGAACTCACTCGGTAGCCCAGGCTGGCCTTGAACGCACAGAGATCCGTCTGCTGGGATTAAAGGTGTGAGCCACCACCGCCTGGCTTGTTATAGGTTTGTAAAGTTTTTATTCTTAGATAAATAGTGAATAGCATGATTCCTTGTGGCTTTTTCGGACATCCACATTGTTATTTTACCTCCCTCCTTTTCATTCCCCAAGACACCGCTATTTTCCCATCTCCACCATCAGATCTCTTGTATCCCATTATTCCCTTTACCACCCACCCACTTTCTTCTATGTTACTTACCTCTCCCTCCCTTTCCTATATCCCCTATCAGATCACTTGTATATCAGATCACTTGTATGCTTCCGGCTTTATGAGACATCTTTATTGTTATTTTACCCTCTTCCTACCATCTTCTGTATTTCCCTCCCTCCCCCCACCTACAGAATCTTCCTTTTCCCATTTCCATGATCAGAATACCTGTACCCTGATATTCCCCTCTCCATTGCTCTCCAACCCTGCTATTGCAGCAATGGTCCTGTTTTACTTTCCTAGTTTCTGTAGTTACTCCTACCTATGTTACTCATATCTGAAGATTTGGTGCTAGCCAAATATATATATATAATATATATATATATACACACACACACACATACATATACACACATACATACACACACATATACATACACATATTTATTTCTATCCATTTACCTGCAAAGTTCATGATTTCATTTTTCTTTACAGCTGAATAGCATTCCATAGTATATATGTAGCACTTTTTCATTAACTACCCCTCAGTTTGTTTTCATTTCCTAGCTACTGCGAATAAAGAGGCAATAAACATGGCTGAACAAGTATCTGTGGAGTATAATGTCGAGTCTGCTGGGGACATGCCAAGGAGTGGTACAGCTGGGTCATATGGTAGGTTTATTTTTAGATTTTGAGAATTCTCCAAACTGATTTCCACAGTGGCAACCCCAGTTTGCAATCCCACCAACAGTGAATGAGGGTCCCCTCAATCCTTGTACCCACTTCAGTAACTGTCATTGGTTGTTCCATGGATCTTAGCCATTCTGACTGGGGTAAGATGAAATCTAAATGTTGTTTTGATTTTCATTTCTCTAATTACTAGAGACAACGAACATTTTTTGAGATATTTCTTAGCCATTCTTTTTTCTTCTTTTGAGAACTCTCTATTCAGGTCCCAGGCCCAGTTTTTGAATGGATAATTTGTCTTTTGCTTGTCTATTTCATTTCCTGGGTTTCTTGGAATTTTTTTTTGAGGTCTTTATATATTCTGGATATTAATCCTGTCAGATGTATAGCTGGCAAAAATTCTTTCCATTCTGTGGGCTTTTTCTTCACCTACTTGACTATTTCTCTAGCTGTGCAGAAGCTTTTTAGTTTCATGAGGTCCCACTTGTCAATCGCTGGCCTTAATTCCTGGGCAAATGGAGTCCCATTCAGGAAGTTCTTTCCTGCACCTATATCATGTAGGGTGCTGTCTACATTTTCTTCTAGCACTTTCAGTGTTTTAGGTTCCAGGTTTAGGTCTGTGGTCCATTTGGAGTTAAGTCCATTTTTGTTCAAGGTGATAGATATGAGTCTAATTTCATTTTTCTACAAGTGGAATCCAGTTTTCCCAGCACCATATTTTGAAGATGTTTTCATCTTTCCACATATGTTGTTGGCATCTCTGTCAAACATTAAGTGGCTGAAGTTATGTATGCTCATGTGTGGGTCTTTAATTTTGTTCCACTGATGCACATATCTAGTTTTGTGCCAATACTATATTGTTTTTACTACTATGGCTCTGTAATATATGTTAAGATCTGTAATCCCTACAACACTGGTGTTTTGTTGTTTGGTTGGTTTTTGTCTGCTCCGGATTGTTTTAGCTATCTTGGGTCTTTGATTACATATGAATTTTAAGATAGTTTTATCTATATCTGCTAAGAATGAGATGAGGATTTTGACTGGGATTACAATGAATCTGTAAATAGCTTTTGGTAGAATGGTCATTTTTACAATGTTAAGTCTACTAATCCATTGAGTATAGGATGCCTTTCCATTTTCTAGTGTCTTTCTCTATTTCTTCAGTGGTTTAACGTTTTCATTATAGAGGCCCTTTGCTTCCTTGGTTGGATTTATTCTGAGGCTATTGTGTTCATGATCTCCTTCTTGGTATGTTTGTTGTTGGCATACAGAAAAGTTATTAATGAATGCAAGTTGATTTTGTATCCTGCCATGTTGCTGAATTTGTTTATGGTTTCTAGAAGTTTTCTAGAAGAATTTTTGAGATCTCTAATCTATAGTATCAACATCTGCAAATAGGGATACCTTGACTTTTCCCTTTCCCTACCTATATCCCTTCAATTTCTTTCTCTTGCCTTACTGTTCAGTTAGTATTTGGGGCACAGTATTGAAAAGGAGTGGACATAGTGGATATCCTTGTTTTGTCCCTGACTTTGTGGGATTGCTTCAAACTATTCTTCATTTAGGAAGATGTTGGCTGTAGGTTCTTCACATGTAGCTTCTATTGTTTTCCCTCTAGTCCTAGATTCTCTAGGGCTTTTATCATGAAGGCATGTTGGATTTTCTCAAAGGCTATTTCTGCATCTTTTGAAGGTGATCATGTGATTTTTGTCTTTTAGTCCATGTATATGACCTTTGACTTGCAAATGTTCACTATCCCTGCATTTCAGGGATAAAGCTAATTTGGTCAGATGTATAGTCTTTTTTTTTTAGTATATGTTCCCCAGGAATATTGGCCTGCAGTTTTCTTTTATTGTTCAATCTTTATGTGGTTTGGGTATTGGAGTGATACCAGCTTTGTAGAAGGAATTTGGGAGTTCTCCTTCTGTTTCTATTGTTTTGAATAGTTTAAGAAACAAACTATTGGCTGTAGATCATTTTTGAAAGTCTAGTAGAATTCTGCTATGAATCCACCTGGCCCTGGCCTTTAAAAAAAAAAGCTAGGAAGCTTTTTATTATTATTTCAATCTCTTCNTTTGTTATGGGCTGTTGACTTCTTAGTTTAATTTTGGTGGATTCAATGAATCTAGAAAACCAACCCTTTCATTTAGATTTCCCAGCTTCATGGAGTACAGGTTTTTAAGATATTTCCATATAATATTCTGAATTTCTTTGGTGTTTGTTATAATGTTTTCCTGTTCATTTCTGACTCTGTTAATTTTAGTCATTTCTTTCTTTCTTTTAGTTAGTTGGGCTAAGGGTTAGTCAATTGTGTTCATTTCCACAAAGAACCAGCTCTTAGTTTCACTGAGTCTTTGTACTGTTTTCATTGTTTCAATTTCATTGACTTCAGCTCTGATTTTTATTATTTCTTGCTTTTGAATGGTTTTAATTTGTTCTTGTTTTTCTAATTTTTTGAGTTGCATCATTAAGCCACTTATTTCTGCTCTTGTTGTGGAATATTAATTTAAGATGTGTTACATTTGTTTATGCTGTGGAACATTTGTTTTAATGATGCAAAGATGTGCTGCATTCTTTTATGTTGCATTTGTTTAATTCAGTGAAACTGTGTTACTTTGCTGACTAAGACATCTGATTGGTCTAATAAAGAGCTGAATGGCCAATTGCCATGCAGGAGAAAGAATAGGTGGGGCTGGCAGACAGAATAAAAAGGAGAGAAATATGGGAAGAAAAGATCGAGGAGCAAGAAAAGGAGGAGGATATCAGGGGCTAGCCACTCAGCTACACAGCAAGCTACGGACTAAGAAGTACAGAAAGGTATACAGAAATAGAGAAAGTTAAAAGCCCAGAGGCAAAAGATAGACGAGATAATTTAAAAAAAGCTGGCTAGAAATAAGCCAAGCTAAGGCCGGGCATTCATAAAAAAGAATAAGCCTCCTTGCGTGCATTTATTTGGGGGCTGGGTGGCGGGCTCCCTAAGAAACAAAGACCAAAGAGCCAAAAGAGCTTTTTTTTTTTTAAAAAAAATGCTCCTTCTGACTTTTTTAAGGAGGCGCTTAGGGCTGCTTTCAGTTTGTCACAGGGTTATTGCTGTGTTGTTTTCATTTTCACTTAGTTCCAGGAAGATTTTTATTTCTTGATTTCGTCTTTGACTCAATCATCATTTAGAAATCAATTCCTTAATCTCTATGAATCTGCTTATTTACTAGAGTTTTTTTTTTCTGTAAACTTGAAGTTTTATTGCACTGTGTTGAGATAGGACACAAAGTGCTTTCAAACTTTTAAAATTTATATTTACTTGTTTTGGTCTAAGAGTGGTCTATTTTAGAAAAGTTTCTATGTGCTTCCGAGTACAATGTATATTCTTTGGTGTTTGGATAGAATATTATGTAGATGTCTGTCAAGTCCATTTGAGGTATGATGTCAATTAATGCTCATAATTCTGTCTATTTTTTATCCAGATGACCTGTCTACTGGAGAAAGTGCAGTACTGAAGTCATCTACTATAAATGGATTGATGTTATGTCTTTAAGTCCAGTAGTAGATTTTTATTTTAATTTTTTTTAGTTTCTCAAGATAGTGTTTCTCTGTGTAACTGCTGTGGCTGTCCTGGAACTTGCTCATGTAGCCCAGGCTGGCCTCAAACTCATAGAGATCCACCTGCCTCTGCCTCCCAAGAGCTGAAATTAAAGGCATGCGCTACCACCTCCTAGTCCAGTAGTAGATTTTCAATAAAACTGGGCATACCTGAGTTTGATACATATATATATCTTTAAGATAGTAATGTCTTCTTGGTTAAGTGTTCCCTTGGTTAGAATGAGGTGATCCTCTTTATCTCTTCCGATTAGTTTTAGTTTGAAGTCCCTTTTGTTTTATTTTAGCTTATAGTTACAGTACACCATGAAGGGAANTTGGAGCAGGAACTGAAGTGGAGGCCATGTAGAAACACTGCTTACTGGCTTGCCTTTCATGGCTTACTCAGCTGGCTTTCTTATACCACCCAGGATCACCTACCCAGGGATGGCACCATTGCCAATAAGTTGGGCCCTCCTACATCAATCATTAATTAAGAAAATGCTACTACAGACTTTTTCAGAGGCCAATCTTAGGGAGGTATTTTCTCAATCCCTCTTCCTCTAGGTTTGTGTTAAGTTGACAAAAACAAGCAACAAACCAAACCTCTAGCACACTGTTATTTAAATTGATGCAATCTGTATGGGTGTACACAGACTTCAGTAACTTATTAGCTCATTAGACCTACTTCACTTAAACTGTTCCATTTAAAAAGCATAAAGATTTTAAGTACTGTCAGGCTGCGTAAATAAGATAGAGCCAAACTACTTTCAGTTTGCTGTGAACTTTGCTACTTCAATACATGGACACTAACTTAACTGGCTTAAATTTGCATGCCTTCTGGCTTAAGGGCTTTCTGAATTTTTCAAAAACGAATGTTTTATGCTTTTGGTTTATAATAAAACTCTTTATTCATATCAATACTTCACTTTCTGAGTTTGACTATGTTCCAAGTTTTTACATTGATATTTACAATGATACAAAAAAGTTCCACGAATATTCTTCACATACTTTAACAGAGACTCAGCATTCATTACATTCTGACATTTTTTCCTCTAGCTGTCCCATGTGAGTTAATCACAGGCATTGCAGATGACCCAGCAAGCATCATAGCAGGCGGAGAAACAATTAGCAAAGAGTGAGAACGAAAACTCAGTTTAGTCCTACTTAGTCGGTCTGGATCAAAACTTGGAAAGTTTGATGCCAGATGGTTTTATTGCCAGCATATTTAAATACAGTACATGTTGGAAAAAAGTTTCCAGGCAACAATCATTCCAATACCAGGTGCACAATAAAATGTAAGGCATGATTTCAAGGAAACTCCTTTGCAAAGTACATGTGACCATGAAGACAGGTTCTATAGCTTAAAGGCCTAGGATCTGGTATGGTCTCTGACCAAGATAGCCTAAAAGAAATGGAGGTATTTCTAGATTGGTCTGGTCCAAACCACCAAAGTTAAAGAGATCAACTGCCTAAACAGACGCAAAACAAATGAGACAAAATGGTAAAACAAACAACAGAAACCAAACATCCACGCCTAGAAGAATTCNACCAGACTTTTAAAGAAGATTTATAGCCTGGCGGTGGTGGTGCATGCCTTTAATCCCAGCACTTGGGGGGCAGAGGCAGGCAGATCTCTGTGAGTTCGAGGCCAGCCTGGTCTACAAAGCAAGCTCCAGGATAGCCAAGGCTACACAGAGAAAACCTTTAAAAATATTAAATACTCATTAAAAATATTTAAAAATTATTAAAGAAAAAAAGAAAGAGAAGGAGCATTTCTAACTCCACAATGAAGCTAGTATCACTGTAATACCAAAACCTGGTAAAGAAACAACAAAGAAAAAAAAAACTACAGGTCAATATTCATGGTAAACATCAATTCAGAAATCTCGAATAAAATACTGGCAAGCCAAATACAAGTATACATCAAAAAAAAAAAATCATCCAACATGACTAAGATGGCTTTATCCAGGAAAAGCAGGGATAGTTCAACACATCCAAGTCAATAATTTAATAAAAGAAATGAACCTAAAGACAAAAATCACATGATCATCTCAATAGCTGCAGAAAGGGCTTTGACAAAATCTAATATGCCCTCATGATCAAAGTCCTAGAGAAAGACTGGACATACTGAACATAATAAAGGCTATAGCTGACAAACCCACAGCCAACATTTACCCTAAATGGGGGAAAAAAAAAATCAAAGCAATCATAATGAAATCAGTAACAAGACAGTGCTATCCACAAATCCCACTCGTTTTCAATATACTCCTTAAAGCACCAACTGGTGCAATAAGGCAAGGGAAAGAAATTAAAAATTATCCCTATCTGCAGATGATATACTATACACCAGAGACAAAATTCCTCCACCAATTTTAGAAAGTGACAGGATACAGAATCAACTTACAAAAATCAATCACTTGTCTACACACCAACAACAAATACCCTATGAAAGCACAGACACATCCCCATTCACAATAGCCTCAAAGAAAAAATATCTAAGCAATAACCAAGTAAAAAAGACCCATACAATGAAAACTTTAAACCTCTAAAGAAACTGAAGATACTAGAAAATAGAAAACTTCCCATGCTCATGCTATATAATTCACATAGAATATTGTAAAAATGATCATTATGCAAGAAAATATAGAGATCCAATGCAATCCCAATCAAAATCCCCATCTTCATCTTCACATAAATAGAAAGAAAAAATTGTAAAATGCATATCGAACAACACAATACCCCAGATAGCCAAAGCAATCCTGAGCAAAATTTCTAGAGGGATGATCATTCCAGATTAAAGATATATTATAGAGCCAGAGAAACAAAAACAGTACGGTAATGGCACAGTACAGTAATGGCACAAAATAGACATGGAGACCAACAAAGAAAACAGACATGAGGACATGTAACTATAGCTATCTTCAATATTTGACAAAGATGCCAAAAACATACACTGCAGAAAAGATGGCATCTTCAAGAAATGGTGCTGAGAAAACNGATGTCCACATGTAGAAAAATGAAATGAGGCTCAAATCTATCTATTACCTTGCACAAAAACTAACTAGAAAGAGATCAAAGACCTAAATGTGAAATCTGAAATGCTGAAACTGCTAGAAGTAAATATGAGCAGGGCCCTACATGATATAGGCATAAAAAAACGAGTTTCTGAACAGGTCTCCATTTGCCTAAGAATTAAGACCAGCAATTGACAAAAGGGACCTCATAAAACTGAAAAGCTTCTGTACGGCAAAAGAAACAATCATGTGAAGAGAAAACCCACAGAATGGGAGAGAATCTTGCTAGCTATACATCTGAAGGAGGCTTAATATCCAGAATATATAAAGAACTAAAAATAAAATAAAATAAAGTGTCAAAAAAAGACTCATTAAAAAAATGGACAACAAAGCCAGGCAGTGGTGGTGCACGCCTTTAATCCCAGCACTTGGGAGGCAGAGGCAGGCAGATCTCTGTGAGTTTGTGGCCAGCCTGGTCTAAAGTGAGTTCCAGGACAGCCAGGGCACAGAGAAACCCTGTCTCAAAAAAACAAACAAACAACCCCCTCAAAAGGACAACAGATCTAACAGGCAGTTCTTCAAAGAGTAAATCAAAGTGGCTAAGAAATATTTCAAAAAATGTTCAATCATCCTTAAGATTGTGCACATGTACCACATTTTTATTATCACTTTAAGGACATTTAGTTTGTTTCCATTTTCTAGCTATTGTGAGAAAGTGGCAATGAACATTGCTGAGCAGGTATCTGTGTGTAGGATGTCAAGTCCTTTGGGCACATGCCAAGGAGTGTTAGAGCTGGGTGGGGCATACAGATTTGTTTTTAGCTCTTTGTAAGTTCTCCAAACTGATTTCCACCACTTCCCCACATCCTCTCCAGCCTTTGCTGTTTGGTCAGATGAAACCTCAAAATTAATTTAATTTACATTTCATCATCTTAAGGATGATGAACATATTTTGAAATATTTCTTAGCCACTTTGATTTACTGTTTGAAGGTAAATGGGTAGATCTAGAAAATACCATATTGAGTGAGGTAAACCATACCCAAAAAGAAAAACACACTATGTTCTCTCTCATCTATGGTTCCTAGTTCNAACTCTTCAGATTTGAGTATGTAATCTGGAATAACCACAGAAACCAGGAAAGTAAAAGGGTAACATGGTTTGAGGTGGGGGAGGGTACAGAGGGGCCTAGTCAGGTACAAGTGATATGGAGGGGGAATGAAAAAAATGTGGGAGGTGTTAATTGGAGAGGAAGGTAGGAGGTCAATACAGAAGAAGGAGGAGGGACAAACAACACTAAGGATGTTTAGAAAAGCCATAAAGAATCATATTATTTTTTAGTTACATAAAATACATATAAGTGTACATATATACATAAAATTGTGCTACTTGGGTTAACAATGCTACCCCAAGAGCCATAGACTACCTAATAAACAGCCCAGTACTAGTCATGAGAAACCCCCTTTTGAGTTGCTGGTCAGGGGAATCCAAGAGACTTCTAAAACAACATAAACTATTTTTGTTGCCCTTGGTGGCCTCTCAGAGGACTAACTTGCATAGTACAGGAAGGTGCTATTCAAGTTTCCAACAGAAGGAAGCATCCAACAGTCCTACCCAGCCATGATGCTATGAACCACAATGATGAGCGGCAAGATATCCCTAAGGGTGAGGTAGTAGCACACATACCTTGGCAGTTACCAAAAGCTAATTGTACTGAAGAACCACTCAACAAGAAGGAAATCATGCCTAGTACTGGAGACTTGCCCAATTACTTGGGGCTATCAAGGTCATGGATCTTACAGGAGAACCTATTATCACTACTTTACTCAACTAGCATAATTTCTAATTTCATTAAAAAAAAATTTATCCTTGTACCCACAGATAAGTGTAAATCTCATCCNTCAAAGAAACTTCTCTTTGCAACATACCAAGACCATTACGGAAACCACAAAATGCAGAACTGATTGTGGGGTGCCTACCCCCCAAGGGATACATCTACAACTCCTATACCTAAGCTTCAGGAAGCATAACAGAAGAGGGGGCAGAAAGACTGTAAAAGCCAAATAACCAAAACATCTGCTATGAGATTCTGTCCCCAAGAAATGACAGGAAACCTAAACCCATGATAGGTCCACAATATGAATACCTAAATAAGACCTGAACAAATACAACACCAACAGACATGTTAACATGGAATGTGGAGACACAGAGGTTTCCTAGTGAGATCTGAGCTTGCTTTACCCAGCAGGGCTGCATAGGGGAATGATTGGACCACAGGTGTGGTTACCAGGTGTTTGGAAGGGTCTGTACTTGGCTGTGTGGTATGCTTTGATCTAGCAAGAGGGAGGTCTTTTGCCCCACCCCTTGGATTTGTTATAAAAAGCCCTTTTGAAGAGACAGAAAGGGCCAGTGGATTTTGATCCAGGGCCTCCCAAAGCTGTCTGTCTGTCTCCTCTCTGCTATCTACCTAAAAGTTTCTTATTCCTCTCTCCTCCTCATAGGAACCCTTTAAAAGGTGGGAGCTGGCCTCCCACAGATGGTGTCCTTAACAGGGACCCCCCACAATGGATGGGGGCAATCTCATAGGGCCCCAACCCTAGACAAAGAACTACACAAGCAACCAAGGATTGCTGAGAGTGGGACAGTCTCCCTCAGGACTGAGCCCCCTAACTGGTTATCCTCTGAAATTATATACATACAAGCAAAACTAGATGGACTAAGCATATTGTATTTACATTTGTGTGTGTGTGTGTGTGTGTGAACAATAACAATTAAAAAAGAGGCCATGAATTTGAAAGGTGGGAGACATGGGAGAGGTTGGAGGGAATAAAGTTTCAGAGAGAAAATGATAATTATATTTTAACTTCAAAAAAATAAAAGTAAAGTGTATCTGAAAGCTGGGTGGTGGTGGCGCATGCCTTTAATCCCAGCACTTGGGAGGCAGAGGCAGGTGGAGCTCTTTGAGTTTGAGGCCAGCCTGGTCTACAGAGTGAATTCCAAGACAACCGACAGCCCGGGCTACACAGAGAAACACCGTCTTTAAACAAAACAAAACAAAGAAACAGTGTATCTCAGAGGTACTCATCTAGAATGAAAAAACTTCTGGGTTTTATAAGTCCCCCCAAAATGTCCTCATTTTCCTCAAAATGTACAGCCATTTTAATCAGTATTTGTTGAACATAACAATTACCATTTTAAATGACTAACATCATTTGATTTGAGTACTTTTATAAGACTGCTATTAGGTCTCATTTTGTTAACTGAATTTTTTAAAACAGCAGCCAAACACAGGGTACATGCCTGTGATCTCAGTACTTAGGTGGCCAAGGCAAAAAGACTACAAGTTCTAAGCTAGCATGGGTTCCAAAGTGAGATTACCACTCCCAATTCCCCCAAAAGAAATTAAAAATTATGAATATATTTAGGTAACAAAACACAACTGAATCATAACCAAAGTGTTCATCTTTTCTGCTTTTTTATACAGATGCAGAAACAAAATATTTCATTGCCCTAATTATACTATAAAAACAAGAAAACACATATATGGTTATGAATGCACATGGAAGGCAACTAGTAACAAAGGGAGCAGTAGCTAAGTATTCTAGATCCATTAAGGCAGGCATTATTTTACATCCATGGGGTTTTTGTTTGTTTTTTTTTTCTTTTGTTTTATTGTTTGTTTCCTTTAAAAGAGTCCAGTCAACTATCCACCAATATTTAAACACAATTAACTCATTTCTTGTTAATGTATCAAACAAAACATGTCTATGAGTTTCTGTTCTTTTCTTCTCTAGACTTGAAATTGTAAATAAAATCAGCTTCTTCAACAATTGGCCACATTAAGAACTTGTTTTCTGCTGGTGACTTAAAACTATGCTCACACCTTTTCCAGAAAGTCTGTAGGATAGCTAGCACAGAAAAGTTCTAAAACAACAAAGTTACAGCTGTTATGCTCTGAAAACAGGATTTACTGTAACTCTTTCATCTCTACCTCCAAAGCTGATTTAGCATCAGTTCCTTTCACCAATAACTAACATCAGTTCATCCATGATAAATTAACCAAGGCTGAGACAGCCACTTTTTAATGGAGACAAGGTCTCATGATGTAGTCCTGACTAGCCTTGAACTCAGAGATCCTCCTCCTGCTGCCTCCCGAGTGCTGGGATCAAAGCTGTGTGCCACCATGCCAACTCATTCAACTTTTTAATTCGTATGTTTACACTTTTCATTACATACAACAGACTCTTAAAACCTTGCTATTAATGTAACTGATAACAATCTATTTCTTTAATTTTTCATTTTATTTAGAATAAGTTTATAGAAGTTACTTTCCTTAATATCTACTTTGCTTAAATATTTCTCATAGAATTCTTAAAAATATTCTTATCAATTTACCAGTTAAACTGACATGCTTTTCCCTTACAGCTGTATCACTCTACCTAAGGACAAAATATAACCTGTGGCATTAACATATTCTTTTTACACTGAATAACTAAAGCACATAGCTCAAAATATTAACATGTCAACTCCCATAGTCCAGGCTTTCTATGATGTGATACTCCTAAGAGCCACTGGTAAAGAATTTTTATTGACTATGGAATTCTGGATCATAAGAGGTTCAGATATCTGATAAGATCAAATTTGTATCTACAAACCCGCCCCCCCCACACAGAGAGAGGCATAACTCACATTTAGACTGTGCATTTGGCATGTACAAAGCCCTGGGTTCAAGCCTCAAGGTCTCACCATAAGAATACAGGCACACCCCACTTTTCCAGAAAAGCATAATACAACCCATGAGTCTACAAACAAGCTGTCTAAAGAACGCCATACAAGTAGGAAAAAGAAAACAAGCCATTGTGACAAATTGGAATCAAATTGTCGAAAAGCAGACAAATAGTAACAACGACAAATCAGAGAAATGACTCACTCATCACCTACAAGTTATCCTCAGTAGGATTAATAATGGATATAATAGACTTCCCATCAAAAGCTAAGCAATGGCATGATTCAAGGTGCTGAAAGAAAAACTATCAAGCAGAGGTTGTGCTACCTATCATCCCAGCACTCATGCAGTTGATTTAGGATTGACAATTCAAAGCCAAACTGAGCTACAGAATTAGATTTGACTCAAAAGGGAGAGTGTATATGTAATATTCCCCAAAGCAAACTTCAGACCCTGTCAAATCCAAACAATCTTAGTTACAGAAATGGGAAAGCTAATACATTTTAGTATAGATTATCAATGGGCCCCATAAACCAAACAATCTAGACATAAGAGCAATGTAATCAAAGAAGTGTGGTAAGGGCCTAAGAGTAGAAATATGAAATAGACCAATACATCTATGGTTAAGTGTTGAAAAATGTCGATACTATGCAGTGAACAGAAGATTAACTCTTTAAGCAAATGGAACTCAGTCAAGTAAATAGGCATATGTAAAAGATAAACCTGGACCCCCATCACAGACAAAAATTTTCTGAAAATAGATTAAAAACCCAAATATGCAAGCTAAAACATTAAAAGAAAACATAATAAACCTCTACATCCTGGAATTTAGCAACATGTTAGAAGTCTAATCAACAAAGAAAAAGATCAATTTTATCAAGATCAAAAACTTATGTGCATTGAAGGACATTAATGAGTGTGAAATGGCAATCTCCTGGGAAGTAGAAAGTATTTATAAGCATATTGTTAAGGTCCTAGTATCCAATTTATAAAGAATTCTAACAATTCAACAATAAAAGGACAACTCCAACAAGCACATAAACATGTTTAAGATCAGTCACTAAGGAAAGGTAAAGTAAATCAACAATGACACAATGTACACACATTATTAGGATGGCTCAAAAACAGATAAATATTGATGAGGATAGAAAAACTGTAGCCCTCCTATACTGCTAGCTGCAATTTTTAAATGGTGCAGCCACTGTGGAAGTTTTATGGCCTATAATTTCAACCCTAGATATATAGGAAGAACTGAGATCTGGCCTGTACATAAATGGTCAGAGCAACACTATTTAGAGTAGCAGACACACCCCAAGTGCCCATCAAGGGATGAATAAATAAAGTCTTTTATCCCTATATTGAAATATTATTTAACCTTTAAAAGAAATGAAATACTTATACATACAACATGAAAAAAACTATGCTAAGTGAAAGAAGCCAGACATAAATGACCATATTCTGTATTCTATTTCCATACAATATCCAGAATAAGTAAATCTAGAGAACAAAGTAGAACAACATTTGCATAAAGAGAAATGAGGAGCGACTACTTAAGGACTANAGTTTTCTTTTGCAATATAATGTTTTGGAGACAGAAGTGGCATATTTACATTAAGAATGGGCTAACTGCCACTGAATTGTCTCTTTAAAATGATTAATCACACTGTAAGGTGAAACACCCCAGTAATACCAAACTCAGGAGTCAGAGGCAGATGCACTACTATAAAGTTCTAGGCCAGCCTGAACTAAACAGTAAGACCTTGTCTCAGAAACACAAAACAAAATGAAGAAAACAACTTAAACATAATTGTTACTATATGATCCAACAAACCTATTCCTAGTATCAATGGAATTGAAAACACTGTTCCCACAAAAATTGGCAAATAATTTAAAAAATTCTTTTAAAAAATATATGTTTATTTATATGTATAGTGTGCATGTGTATGAGTGATGCCTCATATGCAGGTATCCACTGGAGCCAGAAAGAGGGTGCTGGATCATCTAGAATTGGAGTTACAGAGAGCTGTGAGATACTTGTTGTACAAGAACAGCAAGCACTCTTAACCACTTAGCCATCTCTTGTAACTTGTAACTATATTTTAACTACAATCTATTTGTCATATGGTTAAATATGGAATTTTATACTTGTGGCATCATACCAGCACTACAATTTTTGGATACTGGAGCACCTGAGACTGTTTTGCAGTAAAGATATTCCACTTACACTAATACATACCACAACAGGCANTCTGAGTAAATGAAACTAAACATAAAAGACCGTATCATGAGACTCTATTTATATGAAATGTCTACACCAGGCAACATCTATAGACAAAAAGTAGATCAGTGCTTATCAGGATTTAGGGGAAGGCCAAATGAGAGAGTGGATCCTTAATGGGTAAAGGCTTTCTTTATGGGGCAACACAAAAGATCCTAGTTCGTTTTATTCTGCTGTGATGAAAACACAATGACCAAAAGCAACTTGGGGAGGAAAGGGCTTATTTCATCTTATAGGTTATAGTCCATTATGAAAAGAAGTCAGGTCAGGAACTCAAAGCAGGATCCTAGAGACAGGAACTGAAGCAGAAACCATGGAAGAAAACTACTTACTGACTTGCTCACTATAGCTCACTCAGCTTGCTTTTTTATAGAACATAGGACCACCTACCTGCCCAGGAGTGGTGCTACCTACAATGGGCTGGAACTTTGCACTACATCATTTAATCAAGAAATGCCCCAAAGACTCACTTACAGTCCAATCTGATAAAGCATTTTCTCAGTTGTGGTTCCCTCTTCCTGAATGACTTTAGCTCATGTCAAGCAAACTGGTCAGCACAGCCAAGTTAGGAATCAAATACTAGCGATACCTTCACAACTCTGTGTCTATACAAGTCACCAAATGTGCACCTCACTATGACTTTATGGTGTATAAATATCTCAATTTTCTAAATGTTAAACTTTTTAAAGTTAGTTTGTAAACTGGTTGTGAAAACCCTTTTAGATTTGTCCTAATCATTGAAGGAGTGCTGAAATTACTAAACTAAAAGGCAAAGAAAAATTTACCACAAGCTCCACTAAGCCACAGCCTCAGTTTGACATCATCTGCACTGTGATGCCAGCACAGAATGGTAGAGGTTTGGATCACACACCTACAGGGCTGCCCTTTCTGATTCTCAGCTTAAAAAATAGTGATTAAATTTCCCAAGTTGAGGCACAAAAGTTGTTTTTAATCTTACCTTCTTCACCTGCAAAGTACAACATGGTCTAAAAAATATCAATCTTCTCTCTTTCCATTTGCTTTTCTTTCCATGCAGATTATCTTAGAAATCAGAAAGTATTAGCTGAGTAATAAAGAATGAATGGCTGGTACCTCTAAACCCAATTCTCTCTCCCCAACTCCTTTAACTCCTGACCCCAGGGAAGTATTATGTGCACAACATAAGAAATCAAGCTGGGTGGTGGTGGCCCATGCCTTTAATCTCAGCACTCGGGAGGCAGAGGCAGGTGGATCTCGTGAATTCGAGGCCAGCCTGG